>JBBMOE010000106.1:292097-307087 GCA_037975065.1 Chaetodon trifasciatus | reverse complement strand
TGTATGTACTGTATACACACACAGTATGTATACCACTACTACACATCTTCCTCGTAAATATAATTGATTTTCCATTTTTTCTTCTTTCATACATTTTTGTTGTACTTGATTTTATTTTGTTCTGAATATGAGTTATACATGTTCTGGGGTACATTTTGGTGGCGGCTGCAGCTGCTTCTCGTTTCCTGTGTGGAAGTATTTGGATGGATGTTTGTTGCATCCATTAAAACGACTTTTATTTCGCAGTAAAAACAGGATGTTTCTTTGGTTTCTTCGTCGTTTGCAGCGTGGCTTTAAATGACCGGCAGCAGCTTCTGTCTCAGTGGTGGAAACTCGTCATTGAGTTTCTTCATATCTGAGCTGAGAGAACAAACCTCTCACTGTGTTTCTATTGGCTCTCCGGTCTGAGGCCGAGCTGATCTGAGAGCAGATCAGAGGACAGACGGGACGTCCCCTTAGTGAGTCTCATGACGAGCTGAACGATCACTGATGGGAAGAAGTCGTCGAAGTTTAGAGACGAGCTGACAGAAGTCGTCTCGTTGCTGCTCGTCTGCAGACCAGCACACGTCTCAAACACACAAATATCATCGATAACACACTGATCGTGTCCGTCATTGATTACTCTCTGGATTCATCGGTTGGTTTCTGAAGATGAGCTTTTCTCAGAGGACACGGAGACGTCTTGTTGTGTTTGACAAACGGTCGAAAAGTAAAGATAATTAATTTAATTCACCGTCATTAAAGAAGCAGAAAACTGTGACGTGGGAACCAGCGAGGCCTAAACACGACTGGAACGATTTACTGACGGACAGAAAACTCAGATGGAGATGAAGACAGTGGGAGATCTGCACTCATCCTGTCCTGATGACTCAGGGTCAGAGTCCTGGTCCACATGTCCACATGACCATATGTCCACATAACCACATATCCACATGTCCATATGTCCACATGTCCACATAACCACATGTCCACATGTCCATATGTCCACATGCATGTCCATATGGCCATATACAAAAATGATGTTATGATAAATGAAACTACCCAACGGTTAACAGACGGAGCTGAAACAATCAGCCAATCAGAATCATTCCCTTACATTCATCCATTCATCCACTGGCAGAGAATGAACTGGTTTTCATGTTAAACTGGTTCATGGTGTCACTTTGAGCTCTGATTATTGTTTTAATTCATTCAAAGACAAACGAGAACCATCAGAGCTTCAGCTCAGGCTCAGTCGCAGGTTTGATGTCTTTGGACTGCAGGTCTGTTGTCTTTGGGGGGGGGGGGGGTCTCTGCTGGCGGGACATCTCTGCGGGGTTCATTTAATAACTTAAACTAACAAAACCAGTGAACTTTTCCTTTTCTCCTTGTCCTCCTCACGTCCTTTGTTCCTGTCCACAGCGAGCAGACATCAGTCAAAGCATAGCCTCGTTTCCATGAGCAGACGCCCTCAAAGCACGGCGACCTTTGACCTCAGCGTGTCGAGGACACGGCCTCATTAGCTCATTGTGCTGCTTTTTAACGGACGCTCTGCTGCTTGTTCGACGCTCTCTTTTCAGTCTTTATCTGAGATGGACGGCAAGATTCTCAGCGGTAAATCAAAAATCACTGTGGGACCAGTTCTAAACAGCTGACGGACGACGTCCACAAACCTCTGCAGAAGACTGGAATGCCTGAAAGCAAACTGGACCAGTGGACAACAGAATGCTAACACACGGATAATTAGCACCATGGAGGCTACTCAGAAACAGGGGGGATGCCAGGAAATACATCAGCATGTAATTAAGGAGTCCTCCCATGTGGGAAATGAGAGGACAAAGGACAACCAGAGATGACAGCCCGGACAGTTGTGTCTCTATTAACTGGACACACTGTGGACAAAGACAGAGCTAGCAACAAATCTCCCCAACATGCAGGTGGACCACATGAGAACAGATTTACAGCACGTCTGCAGGACTCTGGACCCCCATCAGACGACCAGGACAACGTCTCAGCCTCACACAGCAGGAGACAGACAGACAGAGACAGCCAACAACAAACCCCTCAGACCCTGACCCAGAGTCTGCCACCAAACAAAGACCAGCATGAGGAACCGAACTCCTTCTTGGCCTTGAAGGACTGTTCAGACGTTTCCACTCAGGACTTCGTCCACAGTCCAAGGCTCTTGTAAATGTCTTGACATCCACACAGACCGTGGACAACATGTCAGTGCTGCATTCAGCTCGGTCTGGATGAAGACCATGCTGGACTGAGGTCTGGATGAAGACCACGCAGACCTCAGTATTTTACACAGTGGTCTGAGCAATCAGATCTCAAGGTGTCCTCAATGCATCTTTGGTCTATTCAAGTCTGTACGTCCACTTGTTATGGGACCACTCAAGACACATGTTAATGCCAGGTGTAAACAGGGCCCAGGACCAGCAGAGACCACTTCAGTCCAGTTCTCAGATCTTTGCTTCCTGTGAGTCAAAGAACACTTCAGCTGGTTGATGAAGCACTGGATGACTTACTCCCGGTCTGCTGCTCAGCTGCTCTGGGTTCAGGTCTGCTTCCTGTCCCCAGACTCCAAACTGAACCAGGACAGTCGCTGTTCAGGTTTTAATGGACCACATATCAGACGGCTACAGGTCTGTGGACCCTCAGCCCTTCTGGGACCACAGACCCAGACCTGATGTGGTCTCTGATGGTTTCATGGGTTTTATTCTGTCTCAGCGTCTTTACTTTCTTTAAATCTGGTCTGTGTCTTGACGTCAACACGCTGCGTCGCCTCGTCTCTTTCTGTTCTGCCTGATTTCAGGGTCTGATGGTTTTTATTTGTGGAGTAAAATCCAGCTCGGGTCGGGCCACGATTGGCCGTCACGGCTGTGATGTCACCATCAGAGAGCCTCTCTGGCCGTGATGGCGGCGTTGTCGTGTCGGTGGCCTGGTTTTTGGGAGGGGGAGGGGCGGGCGAGGAAGCTTTGCGTGTCAGCTGTGTGTTTGCGTTCGAGTGCGCAAATGTGTGCATGCATGCGTGAGAATGCGGCGGCATCCTTCTTTCTCACGTGTCTCTGCATGTGGACGTTTGTATGCCGAAGCTCTGTGTGTGTGTGTGTGTGTGTGTGTGTGTGTGTGTGTGTGTGCGCTGCAGTCATGAAACACCCAAACAAACACACACAGCGTCTGACATCGTTTCTGAAGGAGGAAATCGGTTCTGTCCTGATGGATCAGTGTCGCCACATCAGGTTTGAAAAAAAAAAAACACACACACACACACACACACACACACACACACACACACACACACACACACACAGTCCCTCTTCTGCTCACATCGCTGCTCTCTAACAAACGTGTGCAGACTCGATCAATCGATGAACAAACAGTCAAAACTAAGATTCTAACAACCGATCAGTCAGTGAAGACGCGTCTCAAACGCTGACTGCTCCCTGTCTTCCATCTTTTCCGTGCTCGACACCATTTTGTGATATTTAATAACCAAAACAACTCGTCGGCTTGCTGTTCTGTGAGCTCTGCGTCTGTCTTGTCTCATTGTCTTTGTCTCTGTCTCTTCACTGGTGTCCTCTGGATGTGGACTGGTGTGCACTGTCCTCTCAGAGACAGACATGAAGGCTGTCAGATGAAATGAGACACAGAGCTGAGCCAAATTCACCACATCCAATCAAAGACGCAGAAACTGGACCGATCGGCCGACTCTAACAAACCAGTACTTCCTGTCATGTGATGGGCTGAGCAGCTGATTGATCAACCAAACATACGAACAGGTGAATCAATACGAAGCCTACCTGTAGAAATCCACCTGAACCGTCTGAGTCATGAAGTCTCAATCACAGCGACACGTTCAGGACATTTTACAGACATTAATCAATATGAAAATCAGTCGTAGCCGTTTCATGTCACTCAGTGTCCACTTTATTAGGGACAGCGAGCTTCACAACGGTTTTTATGTTCACTTTGTGATGAAACTGATCAGAGCTCTGCTGACAGGTGTTTCTATTATTGTGTCCACCCTGCTGTATCACTGAGGGTGGACTAAATAACAGAAACACCTCTGAGCCTTCAGTCACGCACTGTGAATGTTCTTTATTCACAACTCAGTTAAATCAATGTTTACTTTTAGAGGGGTAACGATCGGTCAATCATCAATTCTGATCAGCGATTTAAAAGCTACTGATCAGTGAAGATCTGTCTGGTTCACTGTGAGCTGAACATCTATCGGTTCTGATAATCAATAACTCGATAACGGCTTTCTTTTTACGCATGCTGCCTGTCAGTCAAAGCGGAGGGTCAGAGGACCAAGCGGAGGACGTCGCTTCGTCCGGATTCATCAGTGGACACAAAGACAGACGCTCTCTCGCCTTCCAGGACCACAAATGTCGATTCACGGAGGCGAGCGCTCGCCGCTCAGCACCTTCAACACTTCGCGTCCTTTTTAATGGTTATTTACTCTCTGCCGACGGCGTGACGCACATCTGTTCAGATCGTTTAAATTAAAAGCTTAACGAGCTTCAACGAGCTGACTTCCTGTTCGGGCCTCAGACTTTGAGCTTTAGCTCGGCCTGCTGCTCTGACCTGATTCCTCTCACTCGGTGGTTTATTTTCCATCTCTTCATTCTGATTTCCTCCTTCTCTCGTTTTGACCACTGTCGTGTTTTATTCTCCGTCTTTCTTCCATTAACTTTTCCTCCCTGTTTCTTCTTCTGTCTTTTCGATGTTCATGTCATCTCTTGTATTAAAGTTGTTCTACACATAAAGTTTAGAATTATCACTATGAAACCTCAGTACTTCTAGGTACTAGGACTGGGTATCATTTGAAGTTTTTGAAGTTTTTAGTACTGCTGTGATTCCTGCAGTATTCCTGCTGAACATCTGTCAATGAATTTGTTCTACACCGATGAAGAGTCGTGAAGTGACGTCTGAGTGGACACCTGGACGTCTTTTCACCTGAAAATCACCTTGATGATCTAAACAGCGCGCCGGGCTTCAGCTCGATCATCAGACGCCGCTCGTTTAAATCTGGACTGTTGATGGTTTTAGGTTTGTACTCGCGGGGCTGAGTATCATATTGAAGTGTTTGTAGTATTGAAAAGCATCAAGTACCACAAAAACAGTCAGATTATAACTCTGTTAACTTAAATAATAATAAATTCAGATTTTATTTTAATTTTTAACTTTTTCAGTGGCTTCTTGTGTTTAGCCGACATTAAACTTTCGGTTTCATTGAACCATCAACTCCCATAAAAGCATCACATGACTGAACGCTGTATTCTTCATCGGGAGCTTTGCAAAAAAATACTTTGATATTTCTGAGTATCAAAAACTTCAAATAAGATGCAGTTTGCCATCGAATCGATCATTCAAGGCTCAACGTCACATCTCAGCTGCTTTTTGGTGGCGACCAAAACGTCCTCAGCACAGAGGAAAGGTTAGCACTGCGCCAAAGGTTAGCACTGAGCCACAGGTTAGCACTGAGCCACAGGTTAGGACTGAGCCAAAAGTTAGCACTGAGCCACAGGTTAGCACTNATTGAGCCAAAGGTTAGCATTGAGCCAAATGTTAGCATTGAGCCAAAGGTTAGCACTGAGCCAGAGGTTAGCACTGAGCCAGAAGTTAGCATTGAGCCAAAGGTTAGCATTGAGCTAAAGGTCAGCAGTGACAGTCTGCGCAGATCGTTCCTGATTTCAACGATAAGTTTTTTAGTTTTACGCTGTATTTGGTATCGTGTCCAAACTGTCCCATCAAACAGCTGCCAGCTGTGACTTCACTGGTGTCTCATCGTCCCCCTTCAGTCAACACGTTCCAAACCTCTAATGCTGAACCTCAGTTAGCCTTAAGGCACTTTTTGGCCTTTGGGGGTTTTACGGGTGATGCATTCAAGTGCTTTTCCTGGTGATAAATCTGACTTGACGCCTGTAAAATCGCTGAAAGGCTTAATGTGAATATTCATTGGCTGAGCTACATTTTTGTTCCTCCCTTTATGGCGCCTCAGCTCTTCTCTCCTCCAATGAAACACCGATTAAACCCGGCTGGGGTCCACCACCATGTGGGTCTACAGCCCTGCTGACCACCAGGCCATCTTTGTCCTGGTCCCTCCACCACCCTCCAGTCCTGGGGAGGGGATGCACAGGCTGTAAATGTTATTCAATGATCGACAGGCATCTGGAGCCGAGGCCTCCTTATTCTTTTCACCTTGGCAGCCTCTTTGTTTTGCAGCCGTGTTGCTCAACCTGCCACTTTTCCTCATGAACCTGTTCTGTCAAAGAGCTTCACAGCAAACGCAGGAGATCTGACGTGACAGCCAGATGTGGCTTTCATGGAGCAGGAGGCCTGTCAGTCCTGATTTCCCATTATACTCATTATACTCTGCATCACCTCCATCCTGCTCCAATTAAACCCCAATTAAAAAGTTGTGTGACCCATTTCAGGCTCTGACGCCAGCGTTTCTCCGCCGTGTCTGTGCACTGAAGCTCTTTGTGCCGCAGATCAGGTCGGAGGAGCCCGTGAATGTCGGTTTTATCACCTGCAGGCCTCACTTTGTCTGCAGCTCAGTTTACTCATAAACCCTTAAAACAGCCTGCAGAGTTACGCAATTCCAGCGTCAGCGTGCTGGCAGGGAGGAGTGCCCTGGACAACTGCTTGTTTGCGTGCCTGTGCGTGAAAATTAGTGTGTTGTGTAACGGGTGCCTACCCACGACTCGTCCTCTCTGCTCCAGGCGGCGTGTGTCGGTGGGAACGCCGGGCTCGGTGCCCTGCCCTCCGGGGGCGTGTGGCTGCTGTTGCCTCTGCTCGGGCTTTGTTCTGCCACCGTCCGCCCTCTCGTCCCCCGCCGCCTTGCCAGCCTTGTTCTTACCGGCCGCGGGAGAGCCTCCGCTGTCCGCGGGGCTGCTGTTGGCTCGGCCCCGGCTCTCCCGCGACTGCAGCTGGAGCCTGAGCCGGCGGTTTTCTTGCTCCTTCACGGCCGTCTCCAGCAGCAGCGTGTTCAGGCTGGATCCCACCGTCTTGCTTATTTCCTGGACGGCGAGCTGAACGACTTGTTCCAGCACGGACTCCAGCTGGCCCTGGAAAAACGAAATGTACACGGCCCCGTTCATGTTTTCGCCCCCTCCGATAAGAGGGCTCTCTCATTCTTCTGTGCCCGCGCCCCCAGCCCACCCCCCTGCCCTGTCTTCCCGACGGAAAACTGTCTGAAAATGGTCCCCGGGCCGCTCGGCTGTTCCGGCAGCTGCTCTGCTCGGTCCTCCGGCTGCTGCTGCTGCTCTCTCCGCCTCGGCGCACCTTGCGTGTCAGCCCCTTCTCAGGCTGCCGGAAAGACCCGAGTAGAGGCGCAGCGGCATTTTCCCGCCCACATGTCTTGGCCCGCGCGCGCCGCGCACGCTCGCGCCCTTGCAGTCAGCCATTTTGGCTTTGAGAAAATAACATCAGTCATCCCTAAAGTGTGTGAGGACAGGCTGAGAGTCGCGTTTTACTTCTAAATACCAGAGAAACGAGACTCTGAGGCCACACAGCACCATATGACACCTCACACTGACAGGTGCTCTTTATGTTGAAAATGACAGCAGTTATCAAAAATAATCTAAAGATTTAAGAGTTACTGGTGGACTAAAACAATTTTTTTAGCAGCTAAATAAGGTAAACTTTAGCTTTAAGCAGGCCTTTTTTGCCTCTTTGTTCAGAGGCAACAGCTTTATTGATAATTTTCTCCATTGATAAAGATTAAAATCTTATGATCTGTCCAATAGAAAGATGAAACTAATAATCATTTTCTTTATGAGTCTTATTAGTTGATCGGTTATATCAGCAGGTCAAAATGTCCATGCTCGTTTCAAAAATCTTCGGTTAAGTCTTTTGTCGTTACTACTACTACTACTACTTTTCCTATAGAGCTGAAAATCCTCCTGTGTGATTTGTGACCTGAATTCATTGTGATGTTTCCCTGCAGCCGTGATGGAAGAAGTATTCAAGTATTCTTTACTGAAGTAGAGGAACCAATACAACAATATAAAAATACTCCACTACAACGAAAGCCTGCACTCAAAATCCTGAAAGAAAAAGTATTCTCAGCTTTATGCAGTAAAAGTACTGTGTGTGCAGTAAAATGTCTTCCTTCGTTCGTACTGAAGCGTCGGCCTCGGGTCGGGCCCCTCCAAAAGGTCCGCAGATCGATCTGAGGGGTCTGAAACACAAACCTGTTTTCAGCTTCTGGACATTTGATTCTTTGACTTTTCTGTTTATTAAGAGGTCACAAACCAAAAGGTGCAGCTGGTTTAACCTTAAACAAAATACTTTATTTCTAAGCGTATTACATGTTTTAATATAAAACCCTAATCTGAAAAATTCTTAGTAACTACTTGTGTCAGATTAATGTGGTGGAGTTTCAGTATAAAGTATCATGAAAGAGAAAATCCTGAAGTAAAGTACAAGTATCTCAGTGTGTGTGTATGTCTTTCTCTCTCTCTCTCTCACACACACACACACACACACAGTAAATGGCTCTTATGTAACTTGTGAAAGAAGAACAATAAGCTCATTCAGCTCCAGTCACTGATGATTTATCACAAAGTTTCATCTGAGCTTTCAGTCAAAACTGAAGCCAAAATAACACAAAGTCCATGATTTGATCCTTCAAGTCCACGTCTGTCACTGAGCAACGTGTGTGTGTGTGTGTGTGTGTGTGTGTGTGTGTCCATGTCATGTGACCGTGCAGATGTTCTCCACCACTGCAACACGTATCATTACTGTCATCACGTTCTGTGGTGTCACATGTGACTCTCGCCCACTTCCTGTTCACTGTCCGTCCACTGGCACTTTGTAGTTTTAACAAAGATGAAAGACCAGGACTCGCTCTGAAGGACTACAGCTCCCATCAGGACCTGACAGCCGTCGTTCAGGTCGGCCTCCTGGTTTTAATTGAAATGTTGTTTCTCACAGTGTGCAAAGGTGAAAACAAGACAACAAGCGTTTAAGAGGAAAAACAGGAGCACGAACTACTGAAAAAACGAAGAAGCGAGTCAGTCCATAGAGGCAGGACAGACGGTTTCTGGACTCAGTCCCTTAGCTGGTAAAAAAATACTACAGACAGAAAAGAAAACGGCTGCAAAGCCTGCGTCACTTTAAATAAAGATCTAGAAAATATGGATGAGAGAGAGGATAACATAAAAACATGTCTGAAGCACGAGTATTTATACACATGTACTGACATTTGTATGCATGAACAGTACATATGTTTTCTTTGTCTTTGTGTCCTCACTGTTCTGCTCTAAATGCATGTGGGTATGTGATGAAGGTAAAAGTGTTTGTGCTCAGATCATATCAAACAAACCACAAATAACACACACACACAAACACACACACACACACGTATGTTTATATATACATCTGTGATCCCGTAGTTTTAATAAATGAGACCTTTGTGAACATGGCAGCAGATTTTCTACGGTATGCAAAATGTTGCTGTCAGATTCATATTAAGGATGAATTCAGTGTGAGAGCTGCAGGACAGGCAGACAGACAGGCAGACAGACAGGCAGACAGACAGACAGACAGACAGACGTGGTCCTGTCACATCACCACATGTGCTTCAATAATCGGCTTTTTATTATTTTTATTATTATATTCAGCTGCTTTCATGTGTACCTGCAGTGTTTCTGGTGGTGCGTTCAGGGGCAGTAAATTCCTGACTCATCGGCCCTTTAATTCAGCATTACATCACTGTCAGCATCGCAGCGGAGGAGGGGGGGCAGCTCTGCTTTGTGTCCGTGGAGGCAGCGGCCTTCCTCGGCTCTGATTGAACGCGTGCCGCAGCACAGTGACACTCCCCCTGAAAACACCTGCGCCTTTGCTCTGGGCGGTACGGTAACAGCACGCGGCGTCAGGCGCGGGCGGAGCCGTCGTCACGGGCGTTTTGTTGTGGGGAGCCGAAGGCGCCGAGCCTCGGCTGGCCGGACTACACGCCCCCTTCCCCGCGGATTGAGCTCCCTCTGTGGCCGCCTGGGTGAAGCCGCGTGGCGGCCTGGAGCTGCAGCAGCGGCCCGCTGACCGGCGGACGCTTCCGCCGTCAGGCCGGTGGCGTGAACGCGCCGTGCACGCAGCACTGTGTTTACACGCTGGCTGCAGACAGAAGAGCAGGGAAGTGGTTTGATCATTTCCTTCAGCTTTCTGTTGGTTTGCACGCATCAGTGATCCTTAAAGACACTTCAGCATTCTGTCATCATGTCTTCAGCTGCACCCCCCATAGAAACCAACCCGCCCTGATTTAGAGCCTTAATGAGGTCCGTGTGATCTCTGTCAACAACACATGAATTAACTGTTTAAAGGCCTTTAATCGTCACTGCAGCTGCAGACTGAACATGTATTACGTAACTGAAAATATCAGATTTAAGTGAATCTGCTTTGTGGACATCTTGTCTGGCTATGCAATGTTTAAAGAGGTTTAAAGGATTAAAATAAAGGGAATTTTTGCTGTTTTTGGTGAATGGACGGCATTCACATGGCGGCCATTTTCTTCTGATGTCTCACTTTGTGCGTTTGACTTCCAGGTTTCAGTAAACGTGTCCACATTGAAGCTGATATTTCAGAATTCATTCACGTCTTTCCTCTCGTATTGTGTAACGCCATCAAACGGTCATGTTGGCTAAGAGATGGTTGATTGCTAACATTAGCTGTTGTCTAACGGTAGCTAATGGACCATCATCATATGATGTCTCCCCTTGAAATATGTCCAGATGTCCCTCTGGATTTACGTCTTTTCAGCTGTTGATCAATCTGCCAGATTAACTGTTTCTATGACTGGAGCGCGTCAGATCGACATCATCCTTCTGATAACAACAGAAAACAGGAAAATGGCCGCCGTGTGAACGTGTCCTATTGTCATATTATAACGGTGTACGGAAGCCTGATTGTGCCAGTTAAAGAATAAAATGGGTGAATGTAAAATAGTAGTGTTGAGTGTAAAACCGTCCCGCCTGGTGTCCACGTGTCTCAGCTGGTGACATTTGTCCCCGGAGGAGCAAAGGGCTTCAGGAAAGTCCATTAAAAACATGGTTTGTCAAAATCAAGATCTTTTAAGTTAACAGAAAGTCAAAATGAATATTCGAAATGATTGGATATTAACACAACTGTTTAAGTCAACAGTCTAAGATAAGTGAAAATTATGACATAGTCAAAACTTCACTTACTCCCGGATAACTGGTACTCATGGTGAGTGTTTGTACTTCGTGTGTCCTGTCAGTAAACTGCTGCTGCTCATCAAACGTTTCACTTCTTTACGTTCTTCATCACTTGGCTGACGACACGACGGGTTTTCATGTTTGCGTTTGGACCTCTCACATTCTGTTTGATGTCCTCTGCGGACGCTGATGCTCATTCGTCCCACGTACGTGACTTTCCTTGTCCTCCAGCCGTCCATATGTCCCCACAGAGATCACCAAAGTTTCATCTTCCTTAAAGAAAGAGGGCTGCTCAGAGGGAAGCGCTGTGACCTTCAGCTGGAGTTTTCAGATTGGGGGGTTTGGCTGACGTGGGCCCTCTTCCTGCAGCAGAGGGGCCCTGGTTGGTTTTATGAGGCATGTGTGCCCGTATAGGCCTGTATATTCAGCCCACTGCTGCGGCTAATCCTATAGGCTGCTCCTACAGACATTTTATTGTCTCTGCCTTGGATACCAGCCCTTCCTGAGGAACGCTTGTTTTTAAGAGGTTGGGTGGATCAGAATCCAGAGGAAAAACACATGACGCCTGAAGGGGAAATATAAATGTGGAGGAAGCTGTCGAATGAATGAAAAGCTTCAGTCTGATGACAGGCTGCAGTGAAGCCGAAGGTTTGTTCAGTGTTTCAGGGCAGAACAAATTCACAGAGGAAGAATTAATCTGATCTCAGACCTGTGGACGAATCCACGCTCTGACCTCTGAGCCATGAACCAAGTACTTTATTCAACTATTGAACTTTTGAGGAGCGTCGAACATGCTGGTCTTCGACTGATGACCTCGTCCGTCAGACAGGTTCTGGATGAGGTTCTTCATCAGGTCTCTGAGTCTCTGGTTTCATTCAACAACTGTTCAAATCATCAATAAGAAGAAAAGTCCAGAAACTGAAAAATCAGAGCTTTGTTTCTTTTTCCATTGACCATCTGATGACCCCTCAGATTGATCTGGTGACCCTTTGGAGGGGCCCAACCCTCGGGTTGGGAAACAGCCAGGAGTGCATGTCCACCATGTAAACCAAGTTTAAACTGAGCGTAAACTGAGTTTAAACCGAGTTTAAGACAGCCCCACATGGAAAATATTTATTTGTCATTGATTTGGTTTCAGTTTCTCCTCCTCGGTCTCGACTCCAGCTTCAAACTCCAGCGTCTCCTTTCAGGACCAACATTCAGACTGTGAAACGTCCCTTCACAGACAGACAAATCTTAAAGGACGAATGTGCTTTTATTGTCCTTCATCTGAGCAAACGTCACAGTCCGACAGATGTTCCTCCAGTGAAACACATCAGTGTGCTGCAGACGTGGACGCACAGATGAAACAGGACGAGCTGAAGATGTAAACTAGTATGAGAAGAGTGTAGAGGATGAAGGGATGAAGGGATGAAGGGATGAAGGAATGTCACTTCATTTTTCAGGGGCTGGACCAATGGGAGCGCAGCGAGCACACAGCTGCTGACAGATGTGTTGTAGTTTTGCTTCTATGTTAACTGACGGATGAAGCTTCCTGTTGTCTGATCAGCTGTGAGCACTGGTCAGGTCTGGTTGGTCTGATCAGGGTCCTGGTCTTCATACGTGGGACCAGATGGAAACATGATGGCGAACAGTGAAGAAGACTGATGAATGAATCTGCTGCCCCATTGCATGCTGGGAGGGTTCAGATTGTGCTTTCAGTTCTCTCCGTCTTTTCAGAATAAGAGCACAGTGTTAGAACGTCAAAGAACAGGAGTTTCTCAGTTCACTTCCGTTTGGTCAAACTCTTATTTTGAAACTCGACTTTGTTTTTTGGGGGATTAAAAACTCTGACGGTTCGTCCCGTCATCTGGAAACATCCACGCAGTGACGCCCTCAGGAAGTCCTCCTATAGACGCCGCAGGACGTCGACACGTCACAAAGAAGAAGAGCGACAGTTTGTGTTTCAGGTGAACTCAGCGGGTTTTATTCCCTCCGTCGCCGTCTGCAGGCTGAGAGAGCGAGTCCGTACCTGACTGCCTGCCGAACCCTTCAGAGTTACATAACAGGTGAGATGAGACACATCTGTCCCGGCTGGAGCTCCACCGACAGGAAGCTGTTTACCATACACCAACAGAAAAGAGGAAATTGTTTAGTTTCAGATGATTTATGAATTATGAATGAGCTGACAGATGACAGCAGCTCTGACTCCACACCATCACTGACTGATATGTGAAGAATGTCTTTTATTTCCTGACCTCCTTCCTCTTCCTCTTCCTCTGCAGCAGTCCAGATGTTTGGACTGAAGACACTTTGATCAGTTCAGCACAAAAGTGACCAGAGAAGATGAAACACTGCACATTCAAACACGAACAGATCAGAAAAGGTGAGAACGTTCTGGAAACAGCACATATTTATGATGAAGACGTTCAATGAACTTTTACTTGAACTGAAGTATTTTTACAGTGTGGTATTAGTACTTTTACTTCAGTGAAGTAACTGAATACTTCCTCCAGCATCTCACCTTTATAACAGACTTGTTTCAGCGAGCGCCAACGGAGCCAGCGGTCATTGAACGCCACACAGCCTCAGCCTGCAGAGAGCTGCAGGTTAAATAGAAATGTGTTTTACCTGCAGACGTCACATCAGGTCACACGTTTGATTCCCTCTGGACTGAAACTCACAGCTCTATTTCTCTGAGTGCCGGAGGACGTGATGAAGAGGACAGACAAGTGAGGAGACCTTCTGGACTTTGACAGGAGGAAGGAGAGATTTGCATAAATGAGCAGAGACACACTGAGCCAATGAAAACCTGCTCGATGAAGACACTTTGGTTTCATCAGAACCGAACTCCTCATCACACTGTGAAACCGCTCTTAAGCAAAAGTATGTAAGTACTACCAGCTCAAAGTACTTGGTAAAGTAAAAGTACTCGTGTGTGAGTAAAGTGTTCCTGTCAGAGTGTTTCTCTCTGCTGTCTGTGGATTCATGTTCCTGCTGCATTCATGTGTTCATTCATGTGTTCATTCATGTTCCTGCTGCGTTCATGTGTTCGTTCATGTATTCATTCATGTTCCTGCTGCGTTCATGTGTTCATTCATGTGTTCGTTCATGTGTTCGTTCATGTGTTCGTTCATGTGTTCATCCATGTTCCTGCTGTAGATGTTTCAGCTCAGTGAACTCCTTTATCTCCTGTTGCTGCTTTAATCTTCATCAATGCTTCAGATTCTAGAAGATCATCACGTGTCTGCAGCGCGGCGTCCTGTGAGAACCTCGTATCTCAGACAAACAGGCTGTTTTCAGCTTTGTGACGATGATTTTCAGCTGATCAAGAGGCTTTTAAAGAGTTTACTGAGCTGAAGAAGACATGAAGGAACTCTTCATCCTTCAGTTCAGCACAAACATTCAGCATCAACACAGCTGGAGATACGAGCTTTTCACTGGACAGAGAGGAGATGAAGAGTAACTGAAGCTGTCAGACAGATGTAATGGAGTAAAAGTACAACGTTTACCTCTGAGGTGTGGTGCAGTATAAAGTTACATGAAATAGAAATACTTTAAGTACAAGTACCTTGAATGTATACTTAAGTACAGCACCAGAGTAAATGTACTGAGGTACATTCTTCCACTCGTGTGTGTGTGTGTGTGTGTGTGTGTGTGTGTGTGTGTGTGTGTGTGTACAGCAGTGTTATCACAGAGGCATCATTTAATCTCATAATGTCGGTGCAGAGATGAACAGGGCCATCACTGCTATCTATGATAACCACAGGAGTGTGTGTGTGTGTGTGTGTGTGTGTGTGTGTGTGTGTGTGTGTATGTATGTGTGTGTGTGTGTGTGTGTGTGTG
>JBBMOE010000106.1:246875-257265 GCA_037975065.1 Chaetodon trifasciatus | reverse complement strand
CCCCTCACCTGCTGACCCCCCCCGTCAGTCTGGATTTGTGTGTGTTTTCTCGTAGTTTGGATGGTTGATACGTTCCATCGTTCACTTCCTGTCTGTCTGTATGTCTGTCTGCAGGCTAAGGACAGCGATGATGATGAAGAGGTGGTGCAGGTCGACAGGGACCACTTCATGGATGAGTTCTTTGAACAGGTGAGACACGACACACGCAGGTGAAGACCACCCAGTTTCCGCCTGTCCTGGAGCACCTTTGAAAGCGCACACACTAGTTCAGCGAGCTGTGAGTCTGAGAAAACGTTCATGTCTTTGAAAACGATTTGTACCCACACCAGGACTGACAGGACCAGCTGGGCCCCTGAGGGCCACCCTGAGGGCCACCATGAGGCCCCGATGAAGGAGCATTTGTGTGGAAAATGTTGAGATTTAGTTCAGAATGGACTGATATATAAAAGAGAAAGTTCCAGGTATTTTAACCTTCCTGTCAGTCCCCTTGAAGGACCTGGACCCTCTTCTCCCATGTCTCTGTGTCTTAGTGACTAATGGAGACGATCATTTTTCAAATGGTTCAATGTTAAACGAGAGCAGCTGTGATGTAATTGCACACCTGAGCTTTTATTCTCAGGTAAGCGAGTGGGAGTGATCAGTCTGATTTTTATGGGACTCCTGACAAAGTGTGTTTCCTGTTCCGTCATAACGAATGTGATGCAGGAGTGGACGACGGGGAACTTTCCTTTAGCTGCTTCATTTGTGAAAGAGGCTCTTGAAGACTTCCTCTGTGATCTGTCAAAGATCTGCAGCGACACAGCTCCTCTGAACGATCCCATCACGCCGACAGACGTCTGAAGATCTGACTCCTTTCACCTCCTTTCACCTCCTCTCCTGTTTCCTTGAGCCTCACTGACAATAGGGAAACATGTAGAACATCGCAGCCTTCAGCATGACCGTGTTAAACGCTCATTTATTACAGTCTGTGTTCAATGTGACGGTCATGTGATCCGCCCACAGTTAAAGAGGCTTGAGAAGTTCATGGACATAAAGAGACAAACTGATGGAGGAAGAAGTGCAGTGAAAAGAGCAGAGATGGGCCTGAACTCAGAAGGTGTCCACCCACAGACATTATGAGGACAGAAACCTGTTCACACTGTGAGGACTCACTTCCCAACCTCCCAACATTTTCAGCAGGAAAATTGTTTTTTTATGGGTTCAAATCTTTCGTGGAAGGTCAGAAGACGTTTCTGGTCAATAAATTAGGGAGATCTTACAATGAGTTCTTAAGCAAATGGAGCCTCACAGTCAGGAGACTGTCGAGGGACGACTAGCTGTTACCACGAAGCGAGGGTCCCATGCAGGCAGTGGTAGACAAGCTAATGCTATTGCTAGCATGTTTGCTGATGTTTACTTCACTGTTAGCTTTCAGTAGTAAGTGGTTATGACGTCTTGCCTTTTTTGAGATGCTACTTTTTCCCTTTGCTCATTTTTTCTGGACACTTTTTCACTGATCACCTTCTCACAGTACAAGAAGACATTTGAGCCAAGCTACTGAAAATTAGCCTGCTAACACCTTAATTAGATTTATTGGTTCAGATCACAGGGACAGTGCACATTATTAAATATCTCTAGAAATGCACAACGCTAAGCGAGGGGCTGATTTTCATCTGTAGTCCTGTGAGAGGTTTAATAAATTAGCATCTGCTGCTGACCATGACTGTCGCCTTTTAAAGCTAAAGCTAAAGACTTTAACAAACCTTCGTTAAAGAGAAGCCGTCACTGTGGCGTGGGACCGCAGTGACCTTCAGTCTGCTGGGGAGGCGGATGATCCTCCTCAGCCGATGGACTTCAGCTGGATTTGGTGTTGATCTCCCACCTGAAGGCAGGAAGCTTCAGAGCCGATCATCATCTCATGGAGGACAGAAAACAACACCAAACACAGCTGATCAGCAGTGCGTTCGCCACACTGAGGCGTCTAACTGGTGGTAAACTGGTGATGGGGTGTGTTTGCAGTGACACACACACGACAGCCCAACCAATACTGGATTATTGAGGCTGATGCCAATATTCATATTTGAGAGTTTAAAAGAACTTAATAATTGTTTGATCATGAATATATTTAATGAGGATCCTTAATTTGGTGGAATACTGGGAAACTGATCAGTGCATTTTTATGTGTTTGACCTATTTTTCATCTCTCACCTTTTTCCATTTTGATGGTTTGTAGTCATTTCTGATCATAATTAGAACCTAAACGATTCTGGATTCAATACCAACATTAATATTTGGGAGTTAAAAAAATCAGGAAATTAATTATCAGCTGATTCATTCATAACCAATCAGATCACATGAGCTAAGATGTGTCAGCATGTTAGCATGCTGGAGTTAGCATTTAGCTCAAAGCACCACATGGCTGTAGAGTTTTTTCAGTAGTAACTGATAATACTGCAACACTGGTATGATGTCACACTTATTATATTATTATAATGTAAAACAAGTTTTTGATTGTATTACCAAATGTTGTGTAAGATGAGGCCGACGAGATGTGATTTTCATCATCATGTCATTTAAAGTTGTTTTAAGGTTGTTTTGTGAAGATCAACTGTGTTTCCTCTTATGACATCACTCTGTGTGTGTGTGTGTGTGTGTGTGTGTGTGTGTGTGTGTGTGTGTGTGTTCAGGTTGAAGAGATCAGAGGCTGTATAGAAAAGCTGTCGGAGGATGTGGAGCAGGTCAAGAAGCAGCACAGCGCCATCCTGGCCGCACCCAACCCTGACGAAAGTAAGACTCACAGCTTTACTGCAGAACTTCGAGCTGTTCGTCCCCTAACATGAACTTTAACCTTTATTCTTATGTTTGGTACTTGTATTCGTCATCTCCGTCAGTAACAACAACAATGGGCCCACAGAGTCAGACATAGCTGGACGTGACTCACCAGCCAATTTCACGACGAGCCGACTGTCACTGCGATCAATAAATATAACGATTTGAATGTTATTGTGTCTTCTTTAAACTATGTGGACCACAGACGCCTGGACTTCAATCCACAGAAAACAACCTCATCATCAGTTAAATTTCTATGTTTTTTTCGTATCATTCAGCCCTGCTAGCTGCTAGCTCTTAGCGCAAACACACACACACACACACACACACACACACACACACACACACACAGATCGCCATGTTTCGTAGCCATGCTAGCCGCGTGGCTCTAGCGATGGCTGTAGTTTCCAAACCTTTTGTTGATTAGTTGATTTGTTCTGGTCTGTTGGTTGGTTTCTTTCACACACAAAGAAATTTAAGATCCATAAAACGCTTCACTGAAAGGTGACGGCGTTCTCTCCTCTCATTGGTTAGAAGCGTCTGGGGCTGGACAGGAAGAAGGTCCATCTGTGGACACCCTCAGGTTAGGGGTTAAGAATCAGGGTTCGGGTCAGCACACGACCAAACCACCAAACGACGACCTTCTGTTTGAGCACAACGTCCACCGTAAAGCTTCTGTAGCTGCTAAATGTTTCATGACTGAAAGACTAAAAGACGATACTGATACTGATACACAGTATTTATACACAGTGCTGAGATTAGTAACCCACCTCAGGGAACATTTTACAGTTACCCTTGACCTTTAGCTACCAAGAGGGGGCGCCATCCAGCCAGTCAGCCACATGGATTCATGCATTTATTCATTTATGGAGCTCTGGATTGAAAGTTTTGGCAGATGGAATCAGATCCAGCATAAACTCCTCATCTTCAGCTGGCGCGTACACTTTATTATCATAGGGAGGTCAGATCGTGTTCCCGCCACAGACTGATCCAGAATCTGTTTGTGACGGGCGCCTTCGTCAGTCACCTCAGTCCGCCTCCTCCTGACACACGAGCAGAAATCCAGAAAGCGTCCTGTTTGTGAGCGCGAGCTGTGCTGCGTTCACCCTGACCCCGACACGCCGTGACTCAGCATTAATGACTCAACGTCACCGCCGGAGCCTCAAGTCGAGTCTGAGCACTGCACTGTAGAAAGTCTGGCTTCAGACCTGGTCCTTCATCAGGCTCAAGACGATCTGCAGGGACCACAGGGTTCAGCAGGTTTCAGCAGGGTTCAGCAGGTTACAGCAGGGTTCAGCAGGTTTCAGCAGGTTACAGCAGGGTTCAGCAGGGTTCAGCAGGTTACAGCAGGGTTCAGCAGGGTTCAGCGGGGTTCAGCAGGGTTCAGCAGGTTTCAGCAGGGTTCAGCAGGGTTCAGCAGGTTACAGCAGGGTTCAGCAGGGTTCAGCAGGTTACAGCAGGGTTCAGCAGGGTTCAGCAGGTTACAGCAGGGTTCAGCAGGGTTCAGCAGGTTACAGCAGGGTTCAGCAGGTTTCAGCAGGGTTCAGCAGGTTACAGCAGGGTTCAGCAGGGTTCAGCAGGTTTCAGCAGGTTTCAGCAGGTTACAGCAGGGTTCAGCAGGTTTCAGCAGGGTTCAGCAGGTTTCAGCAGGTTACAGCAGGTTACAGCAGGGTTCAGCAGGGTTCAGCAGGTTACAGCAGGGTTCAGCAGGGTTCAGCAGGGTTCCTGCTCGTAACACAAGGATTAGTGTGTTTTACAGGAGACATCCAGAAGGTTTCAGCTGGCAGAAGGACATGTGTGTCCTCCTGTTCGTCCCGCATGCTGTCAGGATTTATCGTCTCTGCATGTCGATGTTTTCTTTTCTGTTGTTCAGTGATTTTTTTCTTTTTCTGTTCCTTTCCTTTTTGGTTTTTGATCTGTCCTTTTGTCCTCCCTTCCCTCCCTCTGTCTCCGTCTCTGTTATGTCTTCTGTTGCATGCTGCCTGCAGCTTCTCCTCCTCCTCTGGCTGAAGTGTTTAAACTGCATGAAGTCCAGTTAACCTCAGAGGAGATGAGGAGGTTAACCGCTGAGGACATGTGAGTGACGTCTGTCTGTCCGACGAGTCTCTACGGGCTCTTCCTGTATGTGTAAATACAAAAAGCAAAAGAAAATCAGTGCAGTTCAAATAACTTAATTTGTCCTGTTCAGGCAAGACAAATGTACAAAAATACTAAATATCCTCATGTCAAATCAAATCACTTTTATTGTGAAACAGACAGGAAGTGTGTCACTGGCAGCTTAACGGTCAGGTGTGAACAGAACGTTTGAGGTGTCTCCAGCAGAGCGATGAGTGACATGACCAATGATGAATTTACCTGGACTCTAAACAAGGTGTGATGCTCTGAAGGTGTGAACGTGATCCTAACGAGACGATGAGTTCAAACTCGTCCACACAGAGTGAGACACTGGAGGACAGAATGGATCTCTGTCGAGTATAAAGTTCACGCTAAACGGAGTCGACGCTCCGACTCTTCTTCTTCCCTCTGGTGAAAACATGTCGCTTTCTTTCTTCTTCTCCTCCTCCGTTCTGGGTCAGCTCGCTCTGCGCTGCCAGCAGTCCGTCGTACAAAATGCATTCCAGTGTTTCCGCATCAATAATGCATCATGGGAGTTGTAGCGAGAGCAGAGGTGTGCAGATGTAGTTCTGCTTCTAAACCACAGCCATTCAGAAACACTCTGATGCTCCTCCTCGTGTCACAGTTCAGCGTCCTGCTCTCATTGGCTGTCCGTGGCTTCAATCAAGATCAGTCAGCTAATCATAAAGTTAATGCTGATTGATTAACGAAGCTGTTCCACCAATCAGGAGCTGTGTTAACAGTAAGAGTCGAGCACAGAGGGGATTCTGTCGCACTGGTGGAAGAAGTACTTTGATCCGTTACTGAGGTAAAAGTACTGCAGTCTGAAAACACAGCGCAGTTCTTCTGAAGGTGATTTTACTGTAAATGAGATTATTGATCGTCTCTGCTGCCGTTTTCTGAATGATCAGAAAACGTCCGACAGGAAGAACTGAAGCAGCCATCGCTCAGCCCGTCGCTGCTTCTTCAAACCGACCCTCTCTCCGTCTCTCTCTGTAAAACTCTGAGATCCAGACCTGTGACCTCGTCATCTTTGGCTTCACACGCTAATAAAAGAGCTCAGAGAGGAAGACTGAGGAGACGGAGACGAGAGGGTGAGTCAGAGGAAGACGAGGCAGCAGCTGGACGAGACTGCAGAGCTCGTAAATCTGACTGCACTGCTGCAGCGAGCGCACACACACGCGCACACACACACACACACACTACTACAGACGCACATACATTACTACACACACATTACTATGAACACACACACACACACACACACAGTACAATACTTGTGAGGACCTTCATGGACATTAAACTTTTCCTTAGACCTAAACTAAACCGGAACCTGATTCTAACCTGACCCTTCAAACCGGGTCTGAACCTTAAAATGGTCCAAAGAGCCTGTGAGGACCAGCCAAAATGTCCTCACTTTAAAAAATGTCCTCACTTTAAAAAAAATGTCCTCACTTTAAAAAAATGTCCTCACTTTAAAAAATGTCCTCACTTTAAAAAAATGTCCTCACTTTAAAAAAAAATGTCCTCATTATGTAGGTTAAAAACACGTCCTCACTATGTAGCAAGTACAAGTTCACACACACATAGCTGAAGTCCAACATGGCTGACATGGCGTCATCAAACTCTGACATCACTTCCTCCTCTCTCCTCTTCTTCTCTGAGTGCGACCGTCATCAGCCAAAATACGACAGACTGTCAATAAAGTTATCAGTTTGAATGCATTAGAAAAAACGAGCTCTTCACAGGACGTTGTGCGTTCAGTGTGAGGGGACAGGACGTGGTTAGCCTAGCTTAGCGTAGCATCCAGGCTGAGGGACGGAGCGGGAGGCTCCATTGTCCCACCTGTCAGTGCCCACAGGTCAAAGGTCACGCACAGGTGCGCACGTTCATCACACAGCGCTCACAGTGAGGCGCCTGTACGTCCTGTCTCTGTCTGTGTCCCTACAAAGCAAAGGGCTAAGCTGTGTGTTGACATCCGGACTGTCCTCGGTGGACGTCCCCACCGAAGGACCTGAAAAAAGTCTCTAACAGGCTGATTTCACTGTTCAGTCAACATTTTAACAGCGTGTTTTTCTCTGCAGAGACCAAGCAGGAGTTGGAGGACCTCACAGCTGACATCAAGAAGACAGCCAATAAAGTTCGCTCAAAATTAAAAGGTACACACTCATCATCCTCATCCTCATCCTCATCCTCATCCTCATCCTTGTCAGTCAAACACACAAAAAACAGAAAACGATGATGTCCAGATGAATCACTGGAGGACGTCTGCAGGATGCTAACACATTAGCCTGCTAGCAGACGTGCTAACTCTGTTGACCCGCTGACTTCGTCTCGTGAGACGTGAACCCCGCCCGGCCTCCGTCCTCCTGAGCAGACCTCCGTCCATCAGAGACTCAGGACGAGAGCGTGTTGACCTTCAGCAGCAAGAAAATATCCAGAAACAGTGGCGGTGATTTATCAAGCTGTAATCGCCGGGACAGCTCCACACACACACACACACGCACGCACACACACGCACACACACACACGCACACACACATGCACACACACAGCGTCGGTTCATTCTGAAGGTTCAAGGACATCACTGCTTTAATGTGAACAGCCAGAGGTTTGACTACACACACACACATGCCTGCAGACACATGTACACACAAATACACACATGATGATGCATGTGTGTAGAGAGAGACACACACACACACACACACACACACACACACACAGACTGTACATATGCAGTCTGAGAATAGCAGTGATGGTGGAGATAAAGCTATAATTGGAAACACCCACAAGGCCCGAGTGTTATTGTCCTCTACACACACACACACACACACACACACACACATACACACACACACACACACTACTGTAGATGTGTCGTCCCGGGGGGGGCATGTTGGAGCAAACAGGCTCCACCCACAGCTCCGACAGCAGGTTGATGTTCTTGAAAAGTCGTCGTCGTCACGTCAGGCTGTCGGGGTTTGAACTGTGGACACACATGCCGTATTTGATTTGAATAAACTTTATGCGCACTGTGAATCAGACAGGACAGTGATGGAGGACGTGTCGGGTTACTGATGGCTGCGTGTGAGGCGCACTTTTACTTTTCAATATTTTAACGAGGCTCTGAACGTCTCACCGACGTGTTTGTTATGTAAGAGCAAACATCACTTTGTTTTTTGAAACTAAAGATGTCCTGAGTCACACACACACACACACACACACACACACACACACACACGGACTCACAATCTGTTGCTTACTCACCCAGTTTTATCTCGCTGTCACTTAAAAACACAAAAATACACACACATGCACACACACACACACACACACACACACACACACACCATCAGTGCTGTGTGATATTGCTGAGTCATCGTGGATCCAGCAGAGAGCAGCTGGGCCATGAGCCAGAATACACACACACACACACACACACACACACACACAGTGGAAAACATTATATAAGTGTTTGAGTTCATCTCATCACTCGCGGGAGACAAACCAACATCACAGACCGACATGACACCAGGACAGACCTGCAGCCGGTTACCATGGCATCCAAAGACACACACACACACACACAGACGGACACACACACACACACACTGCTGCAGCTGATGAGGTCATTAAAGCCACCGGACATCACCTGGAGCTAACCTGAAGGGCCAAAGTCCCCTGAGAGACTGCTGAGTCAATCACAGCCACACTGGAACGAGAGGAACTACATTACCCACGATGCCGCTCTTCTCACACGAGGACGTTCGTCAGCTCCCTGTGAGACTCTGAAGCCTTTAAACTGCTTTAAAACCAGTCCAACCTGGAGACAATGTCCCTCAGGTTCACCGTCAGTCTCAGCTAACAGCCGTCACACTGTCCTCATCGTACTCACATACTGACTAAATACTACAAATACTACTAAATACCAAATACCACATGCTGAACGTAGTATTTGTAGTCAGATGTTAAACTGCATTTGGTGATGAAGATATAATAACGTGTATTCAGTTTGACCGGACAAGCAGGAGGACACAGAGCTGGGGATGAATCCACAGACGCTGTTTGAGTCTGAACATGAAGAGAAGCGAGGAAAAGCGAGGAAGCCACAGAGACGAAGAGGAGCTGTCCTGCAGTCGTCTCTCTGGACCGAAGCGTCGTCCTCGTCCTGCTGAAGACCTGTTTCTCAGCTCCGGAGACGTCTGCAAACTGTGGCTGAAGCTGAATGATGAGCTGACAGAGGAAGAGGAGGAGGAGGAGGAGGAGGAGGAGGAGGAGGGAGGTGTTTTACCTCATCTGCTCCTCAGAGATGGAGGTGGGCCGGCTGCAGGTTAAGTGCTCAGCTGTGAAGAGTGGAGGAGGACGGAGAAGGACAATCTGTCCTCAGTGTCTCCTCAGGAATCAAACCTGCTGCTGTACAACACAGCCAGAGTACATGGAAATACTCGAGAGAAGTACCTCATAACTGTACTTTCAGAGCGTTTATCTGAGTGACAGTGAAGGCAGCAGTGGCTTTATTGTGGAGGGGAGAACAAGGACCAAGCCTTCACAATAAAAGCATCAACTGAAAGAGTGTAAAGATGACATTTGATCTGATGTTGACTGATCCTGTGTGTGTGTGTGTGTGTGTGTGTGTGTGTGTGTGTGTGTGTGTGTGTGTGTGTGTGTGTGTGTGTGTGTGTGTCTTCCTGCAGCAATCGAGCAGAGCATCGAGCAGGAGGAGGGTCTCAACAGATCATCAGCGGACCTCAGGATCCGCAAGACACAGGTGAGACCAGTGCAGGTGTCCCCTGATGTCCTCATGTCCATCATGTGTCTGAATGTAACGTCTGACGGCGTCACAGCAGTCGAACAGTTCACCAACGAAGCAGAGAAGAGCTTCAAATGAACCCACAATAAACATTTGTACACACATTTGTGTACTTGTACCATTACATTTCCTCTGACATCAGAGTGTTTGTACCGTGTGGTACTTGTACTCTTACTGCAGTAAAGGTAGTCTGAATACTTCGTGTTTAAACGCAGAGACATGAAGTGATGCTGCTCGTGTCCTCTGTCCTCTCATCTGTCTGATGTGACCCTGCAGTGTTCTGCTCTGTCATTGGCTGAAACGCCCCCTCTCCTCCCCATTGGTCTGCTCCTTGTCGCCTCCCGGTGGAGGAGAGCAGAACTGCAGCATCCGCACATTACACAACCAAGCACCCGAACACCTCCACACACACACACGCACACACACACACACACACACACACGCACACACACACACACACACACACACACACACACACACACAGAGCCATTTTACCAAAAACATGGTTTCTATAATAATCACTTCGATCTGTGTTTTGACAGGTTTCACTCACAGCCAGAGCAAACTTTACTGCACCATACTGATAACGTATTGATAACGTATTGATAACGTATTGATAACACATTGATAACACATTGATAACACATTGATAAC
>JBBMOE010000106.1:224880-235145 GCA_037975065.1 Chaetodon trifasciatus | reverse complement strand
CCTGATCCTGATCCTGACCCTGACCCTGACCCTGACCCTGACCCTGATCCTGGTCCTGGTCCTGATCCTGATCCTGATCCTGATCCTGACCCTGACCCTGACCCTGACCCTGACCCTGATCCTGGTCCTGGTCCTGATCCTGATCCTGATCCTGATCCTGGTCCTGGTCCCGATCCTGGTCCTGATCCTGATTCTCTGCAACATCGCACCTTTTGTCACCAACAGCTGCTTGTGAGCATCGTTAACATCAGTTGATCACGAGTAGAAATAAAGACGT
Organism: Chaetodon trifasciatus; assembly: GCA_037975065.1. Classification (NCBI taxonomy): domain Eukaryota; kingdom Metazoa; phylum Chordata; class Actinopteri; order Chaetodontiformes; family Chaetodontidae; genus Chaetodon; species Chaetodon trifasciatus. The sequence goes on along the minus strand of JBBMOE010000106.1, from coordinate 234,868 downwards.
TCCACAGTTTTTTGTGTGTAGAAAAGTTCATACGGAGGAACAACAACGACACGTCAGCTAACCGACGAGCACCGAGAGTCTACGGCTACGATTCTACACGCTGCTTCATGTGCACCGTTTTGCATCCCTAAACAAAGCAAACAGACGAGTCTCAAACCAACGTTTCCTCTGCTCAGATGAACTTTGTGTCAGTTTGAATGAAGGTGAGGACGTCTCTCAGCCGTGAGGACGTCTCTCAGCCGTGAGGACGTCTCTCGGCCGTGACGTCGTCCTCGTAAAATCTCAAGAAAGACTTCATCTGTTCATTCAGTTATTCAACGTTTTCTCCTAAAGTATGAGAATTACAAGACTTCTGACGACGTTTTTCACATCTCTCGTAAAGATGCAGATTTCATAATGACAGAAACTTTCTCATAATTTAGAGACGTTTTTTCTTCCTAATAATAAATTTTCTAATTTATAGGAGACAGAGAGAGAAGAGGAAAGATACGATATGACGATGCAAATCATAAAGCAACAGCGTAGGATAATAATCAGAATAATAATCAGAATAATCAGAATAATCAGAAATTCCAAACCAGACCCTCGTCCCGTCGCTATGAGATGACACATATGTCATAATTTTGAGAAACGAAGTCATAAATAGGAGAAAACGTGGTAGAAATGAAGGTTTGAGGACGGGACACAAAATGGCCGTCACAGCAGCTGCAGCTGTTTGTCACTTTGTATGATTTCATGGGAAAAACGTGAAGAGGAGAAACATCAAGTCTCCGCTGAACACTTCCTGTGCGTGAAAGCAGCTGCAGATTGTGACCACGTGAAAGCAGAAGACACACAACATCATCATCATCATCATCATCATCATCGTCATCATCACATCATTACTTTGATAGATTCTACTTGTCTTTAGTCTGAACCCTTTAACTCCACATGTGAGTCAGGAGGTCCAGATGTCTGTGAAACAAAGAGGAAACACAAACAGGAGGCGTGAAGACGAAACACCGACGTTCGGGCTGTCCTGATGCTGCTCGACCAGCCTGAAGTCCGTCCATGAGGACGTCCCTCGGAGACAAACCCGCATGGCTCCCGACATCGGCTTTGACCACGAAAGAAATCCACGACCGATCAGGGCTCACACTGAGTGAAGAGTCCCGGTGGTTTAGTCCAGGCCGCCATCTTGTTGAACAGTTGTCTACGGAAGCTCATTAACGCCAACTGAAGAAGACAAAAATCCACCGACTTGAAGTTTTTTATTATTAAGAGTTTTTTTCTCACAGTGACGACTTTGACTCTCATTCAGTCATTTGGAGAAACTTTCTCATGGTCGTCAGATATCTATCAAATCTGAAATGTTTGTGATCAATTGATCTTTCTTTGGTCCGTTCTCACCCTCAACGCATCAAATATGGCGGCTCGGTCAGCGGCTCTACCCTCCAAACTGTGACGCTGAGGGTCATCTTCCATCTTAATGTTTTCATGTTCTGAAGTCAGGTGATGTAGCATAAAAAGTGACAGCACTTCAGGCATCTGACACTTATTTTAAGTCAAATCACAAACTTTTCCCAAACCTAACCAAACTGTATGTTTATTCTTCTGCTCAGCAGCTTTTATTTTGAAAGTCTATCAGGATGTTGCTTATTTGTTATTGCTAGCTTGACTGTGGAGAGCTGCACATCGAAACTGAACCTCAGAGCGACGTAGTTTGAAGCGTCCGGCCACTGAAGAAGCTGCCATATTTGACGAGTTAGCAACAACAAGTTAGCAGGAAGTTCCTGCCAGTCATAACTGAGATTAGCTTCTCGTGACTACGAGATAAAACCGAATGATTTAGGAAATGATCAGAAATGAAAGAAACTCTTGTTCTGTCAAACTTGATGTCTTGATTTCGACAGAAGTCGAAATTATGACTCATCATAACTTTGACAACAGAATTAGTGGTCAAATGTTTTCATATCGCGGCTTTCACACAGGCGGCAACTTCAAAGTAATCTACAAAAATTTAAAGTTGTAAACAAACATTAGATTGAATAAAAGAAGAGACGTGATCAACGTATTTATTTCATATTTATACTAAATCGTAATTATGGGAATTTTTTTTATAGGATTCTAAAATGTGTGATAAAGAAAAGGTGGTGGATTTTTTCTCTCCAGGCATTAACGGACTTCCATAGTGATGGCTTAATGTTGGTGCTGTTGAAACGTTAAAAACAGACTGAATCAGCCTGAAGAGCAACGGAAACGTGTTGATTGGCTCTGAGGTGGTGATGATGCAGGTTCACTGAGGCAGCGGCACAAACTCTGTCAAACTAAAGGTCCACGAAGAACCGGACGTTCTGCGAATGATCGTCCGTGAACGTCCCACAGCGGTGTCCTCAACGCCCCCTCAGAGGAACATCTTCAACACGTGAATCATAACAAGAGTTACCTCATTTTTACAGGTTTTTCTGGGCTGACCTGAAGGCATCTGAACAGCCACAAAAACACCTTTTCTCAGTTCTCACTGCTTCATGAGTTCATTCCAAGTCTGACTGTCAACAGAAGAAGAGGAACAGTTTTTATCCTCTGCAGCATAAAAACACTGAATCTCCTCGTTTGTTCGTCCCCGCCGGCGTCCTCCAGGTCTGGAAGTCTGTTCCTCTTCAGTTTGTTCCACCTCAGGGAGTGTTGGAAGTTTTATGTGTCAGTGAAAACAGACACTCAGGACCAGAATCTAACGCTGAACCTGAACACATCATGGACGGGACGGAGAAAGCTCCTGAACACATCATTTACGTCTCGAGCTCCAGTTTCTGTCCCATGACTTCATGAATGAAACAAGCTGCCAGTTTACTTCCAGAGAGAGAAACCTGTCTCTCTGTGGAGGACTTCTCCAAAGGCCTCCTCTCCACCTGCGGTGAACATCTGATCCACGAGTCTCTGCAGAGGACACGAGGAGCTGTCACAAGTCTGTCCCTTCAATGGAAACGTCTCACATGCAGAAACAGTGATTACATGTGAGGAACAAACTGGAGTTAATGCAGAAGACTCAGATGAAGAGGTAGTGGGAAGAATACAAGACCCATAATCCACCTGTGCTTTCTGCAGAGGAGCCAGAAGTCTTTAATGGCCACCAGCGTCCAGCTCAGTTTAACAAGACGCCAACAGCGAGGCTCCTCAGACTGACCAGTTCACTGCCAGTGGGAAAACAGAGGACCAGTCGCCACCAGTGGAGACCGGAAAGGACAACCAAGAGACAAAAGCTCTGTTTACCATTGATGGACAGAAAGTCAGAAGCTCAGAGGACAAACAGGACGCTGAAGGAGCTTTAGTTTCCAGGTTTCTCATTAAAGTCTGAAAATGTCTTTATGTTCGAGAAAGACGGACATCAAACTGAAAAACATGCGCTGTTGAACACGTCACGTTGAAGTTTATAGGATTCAAATCAACCATCAGTCTGAACTCATGAAGTGTGAAGTTTCGTCTGTGGAGAAAAAGATGTGCAAACTAAATATCATGTCATCAATGTTAAGAAAAAAAGGTTAAAATGAAATTTGGGCGGAATTTTGGAAAAACGCTTAAAATCTGGTGCTGTGAAGTATTTTTTCCATCTTTAGCTTCAGCGCACATAAAGACTCAAGAGTCAAAAGTTACTGAAACATTTAGAACAATAATCAAAAATCCGTCGTCGCTGCAGGAAGTCTGATGTCTGAACTCGATCTGGATTTAACATGAAGTGTTCAGGTCTTCAGGTTCTTCTCAGAGTTAAACCTGAACCCCTCCACAGACCCTGTGGTCTTCCTCAAGGGACAATGTGGTCTGGGATTGCTGTGCTTGTCCAGGCTGTTTAAGGACGTCCATGAGGCCAAGAATGAGCCCAACTGGACGTTTAGATGAAAGGTCTGGAGGGGACGGTGAGGAAGGCGGATGATGTCCCTCTGGACAGTGGCGGACCCCTCCAGTGCACCTTCATGTGGTGCCTCAGGTTGGACCGGGAGGAGAAGCGCTTGTCACACTGCTGGCAGGAGAACGGCTTCTCCTTGGTGTGGATGCGGCGGTGGCAGATGAGCGCCGTGGACACCCGGAACGACTTGCTGCAGTCGGGGCACTGGTAGCGTTTGGGCTCGGTGTGGATCCGGCGGTGGTTCTTGAGGGACATCAGGTTGGGGAACTCCTTCTGGCAGGAGTTGCAGAAGTAGGTCCCGGTCTTGTGGCTGTTCTTGTGGTTGAGCAGGGAGCTGGCGTGGCGGTAAGACCGTCCACACTGACTGCAGACGAAGCTCCTGGAGCTGCTGGTCGAACCCACCGGACTCAGATCTGAGGAGACAAAGACCAGGTTTTAGTTCAGGTGGACTGATTGAGGTAACAAACTGATTCAGACCCCAAAGAACTGAGGATGTCCCTCACATGAGACATGACTGACAGCATGTCTGAACCTACAGGCTAACTGCAGCGTATCCCGACATCCACCTTAAATCCGCAGTCAGTCGGGTGGAGTCCAGTTTGTTTCAGAAACGGTTCAAAACCTCAACACGTCTGAAGAAAATGTCACAAGTACGAGAAAAAACCTCAAAAAGAAAGAAAGAAGGAAAACAGATGAAAGAAAACAGTTGGATAACTACAAAATCTGGATTTTATATTTACAAAAAACAAAATCCGAAACAAGATCAGAAGTTCCTGTTTGGAGATGCTGATGTCATAATCACTAAAGTCACGTGACTCTTCAGATATTTCATCTGTTTGGACAAACAGACCTGAAGAAGCCAGCGCAGGAAGCGGGGTCAAAGGTCAGTCCGGTTTGGTTTACAGGAGCTGCTGCTGATTCAGAGGAAGAACAAACAGCTTTTCAGAATAAAACAAAGAGTCTTCTTAATTCATTAACAAGCTCCTCAGTTTACAACCAAAATCCCAATGAAGTGATTATTGTGACACAGTTGATCCCCGGAGGCGGACGGATCTGAGCGGCGTGACCAAAGGATTTTCATTCACTGACAGATCCAGCATGAAATACAACAAGTCAAATCTGAGTCACACAACAAACTACAAACAGCAGCTTCACTTTGGACCAGCGGGAAAAAACACTTGGATCCGTTCAGTTTTTAGACTTTTGTTTATTTGGTGGAACGGCTGAACGTCAGCAGTGATGATTAGCTGCTGTTAAAGTCAGCAGACTGAAGCTTCTACCTCGGTGGTTCGATGTCCACGTTCAACAGTTTCACCTCTTCCTCAAACACAAACATCGATGCAGCGTTTTTTCAGGGGACTTCGGTTCATTTGGCACAGTCTGCTCTCCACATGCAGCTTTTCAGAAAGGATCAAAACACAAAGAAAAGTTTGGTTTCTGGTCCACATTTACTGAACAACAAAAACAAGAAGAAGAAACAAATCAGACTTTTCTTTCAGATTTAATCTTTCATGATTAACATTAAAAAACTGCAGACCTGCATTACTGAAACATCTGAGCTGTTTTTAGTGAGAAGCTTCACGTTGAAGCACGTCGATCATTAAAGACGAGACATTTTCACAAACCACCAAAAAAACTTTCCTTTCTGGATTTATTGTCTCTGTGAAGGTTCGACTCGTTTATTTATGACCTCATCATCTCAGTCACCTTCACATCTCCTCACGTTTGACACCTGCTGCCCCAAAGGTGGATTCATCCGCCGCTGAAAATAGTCCCGTCAGTGTCCAGCTGCTCACACAAACCTGATGAGTCTGATTTTTAAAAGTGACTGAGAAGTGGTGTGTGTGTGTGTGTGTGTGTGTGTGTGTGTGTGTGTGTGTGTGTGTGTGTGTGTGTGTGTGTGTGTCCACCTCCTTAAAGGAACTCTGGAGTTTTAAACATCATAAACTTGTTTTGCTCAGATCATGAGAACGTTTCCTGCTGGTGGCCCCTTCACAATAAAAGCCCTCCAGCATGTTTTTCATGATTAGTCGTTGCAGCTTTAACACTTCTTAAACACACATACACAAAGAAAAACAGTAAAGTCACATAAATTGAGTTGTTATTGGACTGCTTTATATTCAGAGGTGTTTCTATTATTCTGTCCCCTCATAGAAGTAAATACATGTAAAAAATCCTGAACATCAGAAACTTGGTGAAGGTAGAATTTGTGGCAGATGTTCTATTAAGTACAACAGATTGTACAGGCGTACCTAATAAAGTGGCCACCGAGTGAGCAGCACGATGGAGCTTCAACTCATCATGAAACCCTGATTTTAATGACGAGCAACCGAAACCGTGAACCTGAGGAACTTTTACTTGTAGCAGAGTATTAGTACTTTTACTTGAGTAAAAGATCAGAGTACTTTGACAGTTTGACGAGTTTCAGGTTCTGACTGTTGCTGATTGGCTGAATGAACTCGTGGTCACATCAATCAAATCATTTTTTTTTCACTTTGGTGGATCAGTTAAAGGATCCGTCTCTGAAAACGGCCGCTGGTCTGAGGTCAGATTTCAGTGTTTGTTCACGTCGTCGTCACGTGTCTCCTAAACTATGCCGACCAATAGCAGCTATGATGTCTCGTGTCTTCATCATGCAACCGATAAAGATCACCTCGAGTCTGGATCTGGATCTCTGATCGATCTCTGCGATCAATAACATGAATCTGATCGGAGGAACTTAAGTCCTGAACGTCCAGACACCTGGCTCAGGTGTATCAGTGGTGTTAATAACATGAGCGAGCTGGCAGCCGACGTCTCGCACAGTATGGAGGGTGAAGGGCGCCATTATGCACAAAAATTAGACACTTTTTACTGTGTTGAATTTTAACTGAACCGCTTTTAAAAGCTATAATTGATCAAATGAATTTGCATTTAAACGATGGATTGTAAAAATAAACAACAATAAGCACATGACTGAATTTGAGGTTAATAATGAAAACATACTTTTTACATTTAAATGTAACTTCAGGTGAAAAGCAGTCGCTCTGATTGGCTCAAACACTCGTTTGTCTTTCATCACCAATTGTTTCTGCGTCACACAAAACAATCAGGTGAATTTTGTCCTTTTCTGTCACTCTTCCTTTTTGGATAATCTTTATTGAGATGCTGACAGAAGACGGAAATCTGAACATTCATCATTTGACCACGTTTACATGTAATTACTGAATATTGAAATAAAAAAACATTTGCTTTTTACGGCATTTTAAATCTTCCATACAGGTGTTGCATCTGTACCAGCTGCTGATTGGCTGACTGTTCTTCCACTGTGTCACATGGATGATGAAGTCCAGACAGAGCAGAGCGATTTGTTTCCTGTCACACTGACATGCAGTGGCCACTTTATTAGGTACATGTGTGCATCTTAATGTATTCCAGCACAGCTCGACCTGAAAACTCTTAATGCTTTAAATGTTCAGAGGTTTAGTTTTCATGCTGTCAGACGCTGATTCAATCTTAAATAAATGTAAAAAAAAAAGAAAAACAAACAAAAACATAAATCGGTATTGATCGTAAGAAGAGAGACTGATCTTTGATCTGTGAATATTTCCACCAAATGAGACGTGAGACATTTTCTTTCTATATGGAAAATGTCTTTTTCATTATTGGACGTCACTGAAATGAAACCATCGAGTCTGAACTGACGTTTCCTCTCAGGTTCACTCACTTCCTCCATGACCTTTTTCCAGCGTACGTTCACATTTTCACAGGTTTTACAGAAATAAAGCGATGGACTGTAAAAACTGGACTCCCGCTGTGGTTCACAGGACTGCTGAGAAGTTAAAGATCTACGAGGAAAAGTTGAAGCCGAGTGTCTCACGTCCTCATTTCTGCAGACACACAGCTGAAAACTGTGCTTGTGTCATACTGGACGCGCCATCTTTAATCCACTACTTTACACACAGGGAGCAAAATATCGATACCGAGGTCAAAGTGAAGCAGAGCTGCTGTACTGGACGCCTCAGACCGCCCAGGTGGACGCCTCAGACCGTCCAGATGGACGCCTCAGACCGTCCAGGTGGACGCCTCAGACCGCCCAGGTGGACGCCTCAGACCGTCCAGGTGGACCTCCCGAAGCCCACCTGGACGGTCTGCTGAAGCTGTAGAAGGAGAACGATTGAAAACACTGAGCTCCGCTGGGGTTTGTTTTCAGCTATTTATTTTCAGTACTCAGCAGTAAGGGTTATAGTATATGGACAAGTTTTTCTGTTAAGAAATGAATTATCAAAACATAGTTTATAAAAGTGTATAGTAAGCATTACATATATATGCATGGAAACAAAGGTTAGACTTTGAAACAAAAAAGGGGTTATAGTTGTTCCAAACCAATGCTTTTCTTCTTCTTCTTCTTCTTCTTCTTCTTCTTCTAAAAACTACTTGAAATGCAGGCGGGAAAGGATCCACTCAGAAAACCAAAATCAAACATGGTAGAGGAGGAAAATGCAAAAATAAAAATAAAGAATGTACAGTTATTATTTCTGTGTTCTAGATCAAGATCACATGGACTCCTACAGCACTTGACGGTCACTGCACGGCTTTGACTTTTTGTCTTTTTTCTTTTTTAAAACTAGCACCAGTGCTCCTGAAAACGCTGACAAGCTGTGTTTTTAACACACACAGAGGCTTCCAAATAGTCATAAAACGCAATTAAATATAAGGGAAAAAATGACACCAATAAATACAAGAGGTTACCATAAAAGTGTAACATAAAAAGGTTCAAATGATGAGGACTGAATGCACTCCGGACAAACAGGAGGCGCCGAGTCGTCCCTTTTCAACGTGGTTTGATTTCTGGGGGGGGGGGGGGGGGGCTTCAGTCAAACTCGGCAGAAGAGAGATAAATATGGAAGAAAGGGATGATGGGAAGGCTCGACTGAGAAAGACCGGCACAACATCACTTGGTAAAAGGCAAGAAAAACACTTTCCATGGTGTAGTTACAGTTCCTGAAGTCTTCACACGTTAGAACACAGCAGAGTCTCAGTGGAGCCCCGTGTTCAGAGTCCGGCGTCCACAGAACAGGGGAGTCGTGGGGGGGTGGGGGGGGGGGGTCAGGTGGGTGTTTTACATCGACACAGCTCTAAACTCACACATCCTAAAGACTAGCGCCGTCCATTACAAGTGTTAATAATAATAATAATAATAATAATATAAATAAATGCATTACTACAATGATCTGTCGTCTTTTTTCCTTCTTAGAAAAGAGGTACTGCAGAGAGTACAGTCAGAAGTACGAGTACAATACAGGATCAAACAGAACAGAGTCGAGTCGGCTCACGCCGAACAATATACACCTTTGTTTACTCCGTGTGTTTTTAGTTTTCATGTGGTTTCTTTTTCCAACCTGCAGCCACATTCAGGCTGAAGCCTTTGAGACAGAGTTCAGGGCGGACGGGAACCCGGAGGTCAAAGACAGATTCGTCACTCGTTCACACGCACAGATTCAACAGCGGCAGGTGTGACAGGATTAACCGTCAGAAACGAGCGCCGACATCACGACCTGCAGGAAAACGGACCAATGATGAGACACCAGCTGCCCTGATGTCTCCACTGAAAGTCTTCACTCTTCTACTCTCAGACTTCAGAAATCCAACCTCGTCCTTCGACGCGTCCACTCGGCGGCCAGCAGCTCTCGCTCTGACAAACGTCATAAAGCTCCTCTCAGGTCCACTTACTGCGTTTCCATCTGCTGATGAAGACCATCTGTCGTCAGGGGACTCTGAACAAACCGATGGTACTTTGACCAGCTACCTGGACCTGAAGACACAAAACTCGCTAAGACGAACGTCACAAACACTTCATGGACCTCACGATGAGCAGAAACTCAAGCTTTTGGTTCTTTCGAGCACGTCGCCGTCTTCATTACTGGATAGTTTGCTCAGTTCTAACGTGACTTTCAGGACTTCTCTGATTTGCTGTTTTCAAGGTTTTGACCTTGAAGTAGCGACAAAACATCCTTTTTCTAGTGTTCTTCATCTGTTGATGTAGACCGTGTGGTGAATCTCTGAGAGCTACTAAAGAGGCCTCAAGTGTTTGACAAAGACGACTTTACTTCAATACGCGAAAGAGTT
>JBBMOE010000106.1:212819-223063 GCA_037975065.1 Chaetodon trifasciatus | reverse complement strand
TAGCTTATATGAAGGGGCCGCCGGGCATACCCAGGAAGTTGGGCGCACCCATGGCCATGGGAGGGGGCGCCGTCGAGCCGCTCCAGTGCACCTTCATGTGGTGCCTCAGGTTGGACTTGGAGGAGAAGCGCTTGTCACACTGCTGGCAGGAGAACGGCTTCTCCTTGGTGTGGATGCGGCGGTGACAGATGAGCTGCGTGGACACCCGGAACGACTTGCCACAGTCGGGGCACTGGTAGCGTTTGGGCTCGGTGTGGATCCGTCTGTGGTTCTTGAGGGACATCAGGTTGGGGAACTCCTTCTGGCAGGAGTTGCAGAAGTAGGTCCCGGTCTTGTGGCTGTTCTTGTGATTGAGCAGGGAGCTGGCGTGGCGGTAAGACCGTCCACACTGGTCGCAGACATGGGACTTGATGACCTCACTGTTGCCTCCCCGGCTGCGGGCTTTGGTCATACTACTGGGGTCGAGTCCTTGCTCTTGCATCAAGGTGAGGTCCAGGCCTGACCCCCAGCCCAGCTCCTGGGAGCCCCCCGGTCGGGGCTGCTGGGGTCTGGGCTGGCGGGGCTGCGGCGCCTGGCCATGGGTTATCTCCATGTGGAGCCTGAAGCTGGCATGCGTAGGAAAGGCTCGTTGGCAAGACCGGCAGGTCAGCTCCCGCTGCTTCTGGTGGACGCGACGGTGGTTGTAGAGCTGGGAGGAAACACGGAAGGCCTTGCCGCAGTCATGGCAACGGTGGCGCCGTGTCTCGGAGTGGATACGGCGGTGGTTCTTCAGGGCAAGCAGGTTGGAGTAGGTCTTGAGGCACACGGCACAGTGGTAGATGCCGACAGTATGGGTGTTCTTGTGGTTAAGGAGGGAGCTGGCATGGCGGTAGGAGCGGCCACACTGATCACATCTGTGCAGAGACAAACAAGGAAAAACACCAGGGAAGGGAGAGGGGATGGGGGCAGGGACAGAAGGAAAGAAAAAGGGAGATTAGAAACGGATGACGATGGTTTGTTTTCACTTTTCTAGCCAAGTTAATCTCAATTACTGGTTACCACTTTTTCACTAGAATTATTGAAATATTTTAACTATTCATCATCTAAGATGTTGCACATACAGGTATATGATCTGAAATCCGGCTTAAAACTTTTAAAGAAGACTACTAGAAAGTGGTGTACCATTTAAAGTTATGATTTCTAGACAGGTCACAGGGGAGAGGACTGCTGGGTGAGGGAGGGAGGGACATGGGAGAAACTATGGACAAACAACTGGGATTCATGTAGGGAACTGGGAGGTATCTGCCGCTCCCTGCACTGCACAAATGGACGCAAGCTTCAAACAGCTTCTTTCACATCAGAAAACAGTTTCAAAGACCTTCTGTCACAGCCTTCTTTTGGGTGATTACTACATTCTGAATGTATTGATGAAAAATCCAAACATGCCCAAAGTGCCTCCAACACACCAGACTGTAGTTGCTTGCAGCTACTGTGCTGTAGTACAGAATCCTCTAGATATGTGCAGTGCAGCCAGCTCCAAATACTTCCTAATCTTCCCTAAGATTTCAGTTTGCCGAGACATCAAAATGCAAGAGCCCATCACATAACTGCATTTTCTAGTCTGATAACCGGCCAGTATAATAACACTACCTAAAGAAAACAAACACAAATAAATCAAGGACTACAGTCAAAATCATAACAAGAGCAAGGAACACACAACATCAATACTTTAAATTTTGATAATATGCTTCACAAAAAAATACTACTTTAATAAAATCTGTGTCAAAGTTTGCTGAGAGAACAAAGCATGAAAACAATACATCTAAACATGAAATGTTTGTTTGTAGGTAGCCTAAAAAAACTCAAGTGTGTGATATATGCTAACTGAAAGCAAACAGGGTTGACTTATCTGGTCTCTCCACTAATTCAATTTGTCCAAACTTCAGAAAAATCCGAATTCCGGCACGCGTATGGTCCCAAGGAAGCCGGATTGGAGATCATATACCTGTAATAGACATGTAGAGACCTAAATTTATCTTCACTAATTTTTTTTCAACTTCGAAGAATCACAAACAACTGACGAGAACTCACGTGTACCGACACTCTTCGCCCTCTCCCGTGGGTGCAGTGGCCTTCCTCCTGACTTCCATGCCTACCTGGTTGTCCCCGCAGCGGTGCCTGGCCAGACCGGACCTCCCCTGGAAACTCTTCCCACAGGTAGGGCAGCCAAAGGGGGTAGCACCCTCCTCATGGACCTTCTGGTGGTTGCGGAGGAACCTGGCCAGCCGGAAGGCTTTCCCACATGTGTGGCAGATGTGCTTCTTGCGCTGTGTGTGGATGCGCATGTGGTTGCGTAGCGCCATGTAGTTGGTGTAGGGCTTGTCGCAGAAGTTGCACCGGAAGTTGCCCGTCTTGTGGGTGTGCTTATGATTCAGCAAGGAGCTTGCGTGTTTGTAGGCACAGCTGCACAGGTCACAGGCGTAGGGTCTCTCGTCAGAGTCCAAGTCCACAGAGCTTCTCTCCATACTGATGTTGGTGGAGCTATTGGTGGAGGACGATGAAGGCAGGTGCTGGGCTGGGCAGTCATGGGCTGCGAGCTCATCAGCCGTGGCAAAGCCTTCACAGCAGCCATCGCATTCAAAATCCATTTGGGCCCCAGGGCCTTGAGGGCCTTTGCACAGGCCAGCTGTGGTGTGGGTAGCTAGCTGTCTCTGGGTGCGGAAGCCCTTGCCGCATTCTTGGCAGTTGTGCTTCTTCTGGGCAAAGTGGAGACGTAGGTGGTTTTTCATTGCCAGCCTGTTAGGGTAGGTGGAGTTGCAAACATTGCAGTGGTACTCTCCAATTTTGTGAAGGTTCTTGTGATTGGCCAGGCTGCCTGCATGGCGATATGTCTTTCCACACTCTTCACAGGAAAAAGGCCGTCGTCCACTTTCAGCCGGATCAAACTTCTGAGGCCTGGAAGTGCCAGCGGATGAGTAGGGCTTTTTGAACCCTTGATGGCTGTATTTCATGCCCATTACCTGGCCCTTTGAGGACTCTCCTCTCATAGCCTGCATTTGAGACGGGCCAGGCTGCTGGAAGCGGGAACCATTGGGGCCGGTCCGAACAAGGCCTTTGGCCCGGTGCTCCTCATGGAGACGGAGGTGATTGATGAGCTGCTTTTGGATCTTGAAAGCTTTGCCGCATTCTTCACACTTGTGCCTGCAGCAGGAATGGGCAAGGATGAATGAAACACAATAGAATCTCTGTAAATACGTCAAATGAATAAACTTGAACCAATATCAAGCCAGCAGTGGTACCAAACATGACCCTTTGTGGAGGCTGTTATCTTATATATTGTGGCCCAGAAATCTAATTTGTAACATTGGCAGTCCTGGCACAATGTTACAGTGATCAACTAAAGTGCAACCAGCTTACAATAAATTGACTCACTGGTAAAAACTCTACAAAAGAAAGGCCACAACATCAGGTTGAAAAGTCTCAGTCGAATAGTTTGGACCTTTATGGTGATGAAATACAGTTCAGTCCACACAGATATAATTAGTTCAATCTAATTTTATTTGTATAGCACCAAATCACAACAGAAGTTGTCTCAGGACACTTTCCACAGAGAGCTGGTATAGACCAAACTCTTAATTAAATCATGCATACCTCAAATTTTCGTTGTTTAAGCATAAACTTTACCAACTAAACTCAACACGATGCAGGAGTTAGAGTATGTTTTGCAACAGTGTCCAATGGCAAATATTAAGAGTCAACTAATTTGTTTGGGACCAGCCCTCTGAACCTGAATTTAGTACAAATCACAGCCAATAGTACAATAAGATTCTTTTGCTCATTTGCTTTCCATTTTCATAGTAAGAGCAATGTGACAGAGCAACACACTCCCCCATATGTTTAGCTCAGACCTTCCCAAGTTCATATCTACCCAATTTCCCTAAATGTGTGAAAAAAATGACTTTATCTTCAAACTCATTACAACATCTGCCCAAATAAAACGAAAGATGGACAAAATCAGGGACCTACCTCTTGAGGTCAAAGTGGGTCCTTTGGTGATTCTTGAGAGCCAGCAGATTGTAGTAGCGTTTCTGGCACACCAAGCAGCGGAAAACACCAGTCTTGTGGGACTTCTTGTGGTTAAGTAGTGAGCAGGGGTGTCTGTATCCTCGTCCACATTGGTCACACTTGTGGGGCTTGTCACTTTGGTCAACCATAGGTCTTCGTCCATCGCCACCAACATCACGGCTTCCTCCGGCAACCCCACCACCGACACCTTCTCCTCCAGACATCCCTTTGGCTCCATTCAGGCCCTGCTTGCTCATTGAGTTGGCCCGATTCTTACCAGGGCACAGATGAGTGATCAGGTGGTGGCGGTCAGCAAAGAACATACCACAATCAACACAAATGTGGTTGCGTCCGTCCATCTTGTCATTGCCATTAGCTGAGGTGGCTCCAATACCCTGTTGCTGACCATCTGGCCTTTGGGGACCATGGACTAACTGGTGATTCAGGAGGTCCTGCTTCCTGGAGAAGCTCTGTCCACAGGTGGAGCAGATCATCCTCCACTCCTGCTCCAGGTTGGAAGGTCCTGGCCCTGTTGGGTTATTGGCATGGCTACGCAGGTGGCTCCTGAGGGCTCTGAGACTGGCATAGTGGTTGCCGCACACTGAGCACTGATACACTTCTCCATCATCATCGTCATCTTTGTCATTGCTCCCCATTCTCTTGCCTCCACTCTGGGAGTACTGCCGTTGGCTGCTGCCTTCTTTCAGGCTGGCAGAGCTTCCAGCAGGCAGTGAGGTTCCACTGGAGCTGTGGTAGTTCATGCTCCCCATAAAACCGTTTGACATGTTCCCCTGCTGTTGTGGCGGCTGCTGTTGCTGCTGTCCACGGCGGGGACACATGTGCGACTTGATGCCAGATACATCTCCATACATTTCACCACAGTCTGCACATACATGTCTGTCAGCCTGACGGTGAGCTGAGTTGCTCTGGGAAAGTGAGCTGCCATCAAAGCGATCATGAAACTCAAGAGAGTCCAACCCACTACTGTGGCCACCATCTGGTACAAAGTGGGCAGCATCACCAAGATTTCCTGGCAGTGAAATTGGAGTGGTGGCACCACTGCCTTCCTGGACGTAGCTTTGCTGGGAGTCCAGAGTTAGTGGCTCGGGAGATAGCCAGTCATTGCTGTCATTACTAATAGGCTGGTTGGAGGGACGCCCCTTGTGGCTTCGTAGGTGGCTGTGTAGTGCTGCCAGGTGAGGGTACTGCTTACAGCAGATGGTGCACTGGTAGTGGCCTGTCTGGTGGCAGCGTTTGTGGTTGACCAGGCTTCCAGCATGCCGGTAACTTTTGCCGCACTCCCCGCACTTAAAGCGCCGCTCTCCATCATCTGGAGAGTTGGCCTGGGGCACACGGCCTCCGGAGGGAGAAGACACTGAGCCCTGTGATCCAGAGCTTAGTGTGTCCGAGTTGAGGATGGAACCGTCCTGGCCATGGGAGGCAGGGTGGGGATCGTGAGTCAGATAGTGGACTTTCAAGGTCTCCAGATCTGGGTGTCCTGCGCCACAGTATGCACATGTGTATATGGGATTGTTGACTGGAGGGCCCATTATGGGGTCATAGGGGCCTCTTTTCTCACTGGGCAGGGGTGGCAGGGGCAGAGGGTCCCCCAGGGCAGGGGTGTACGCTGGGGATCGAACCGCACTCAGATTGTGAGGCATAATACCTGGGAAACTGCGTGGTAATCCGAGGGAGGGTGAGGCTGTGTTGTGCAGCAAGATGTGCTCTTGAAAGTCAGCCTTATTTGGCAGCGCTACCTGGCACAGGTGGCAGAAACAGGAGGTTGTGTCGTCGCTCTGGGACGACTGGGTGCCACTGCTGCGCTCCGAGTCATGGAGGCTGCTGCTGCTGCTGCTGCTGCTCACCATGGATGCCCCTGGGGTCTTGAACTTCGAGTGAGTTCTCTCGTGGCTGTTTAGGGCAGCCAGGTTGCCGAACTGTTTAAAACACACAGAGCACTTAAAAGTTCCTTGTTGGTGACACTTCTTGTGGTTCACCAGACTACCGTGGTGCCGGTAGGTTCTGTCACACTGATCACACTTGAATGGTCTGTCCCAAGCGTCGTCGGATTCAGGGGAGCCTTTTTTTCCGTGGTCGTCTGTCTCGTGGCTTTGAAGGACACTATGTCCCATGCCACTATTGTTCAAATGGGTGCGCCCAAACCCGTCCGAGAGGTCTTGGGCGAGGCCGTAGTCCCTCTCGTCGTGGCCTGCTTCTTCAGGCACTTCTTCGTTCTCTTCTTCTGTGTGTGCACTACTGGGAGACAATGTATGGATGCGTAGGTGGTTCTTCAAAGCTACTGCGTTAGGTAGGGTGCGCGTACAAACAGGACACTGGAATGAACCCACTTCATGAGATTTTTTATGATTAGCTAGGCTAGCAGCGTGCTTGTAAATTCGGCCACACTGTTCACACTCAAAACGTCCGGTCTCTTCTTGCTGATAATGTGCTTTCATATGTTCTAGAAGACTTGGAGTACTCGGGCAAACCATATCACACTCTTTACAGGGGAAACCCTTGGCACGACTCATATCATGCATTGCCATAGTACTCTAAAGCAAATCGGTTGAAGGGAATCACGGTTCACAACACGGCAATGAACAGTGATGTTAGGGACGTGGAGGAGGAAACAGTGGGGCTTAGCTCTTCAGCTGGGGGGGCAGCGCGGCAGCCATTGTCTCCACAAGAGCCGTCAGTGCAGGTCCAGGCATTCGGGGCCCACCCTGGGAGGTGGCGGACCTGCGGGGGTCACACCAGCCAATGAGGTATCACTGTTGAGACAAGGAAAAAAAGAAAAAAAAGGTTACTTGAAGAGCAACTTGATACCCTGTTTCAGCTTAAACATGACCCCCTCCCAAACTGAAAAAATGCATTTGAAAACTTGAATGAATAAAATCACACAGTGGAGTTAAACTCTGATGGGAGATGGTAAAAAAACAGAGAACGACAGAAAGTCGACACCTTTCAAAGAGCAGGAAACTGTGAATGTTTGGCTTTTCTCTTAAAAAAAGGACAAACATTTGTCAAAACAGCTGCAGATGAATACTGTTGATCAGCTAATTGTTAGATATGATTGCCTATCCATAAATGAAAGCTCCAAACAGGTGTCACTTTACTTCATCAACCATCTAATTTTAAAGCAGCAGATTTCCTTTGAATCTTAGACAATAAAGGTGACCGTTCACACCTGACAGCAGCGAGCAGGACACACCTTTGTTGATAGTGTAAAGAGGACAGAGCTCACTGTGAATCCTTCACAGCCTTCAGAAAACCACCACGGGATCAACAAACCTCCAGAGCCGCCACCCTTCCCCTCCTTTAACTACAGACCGCAGCCTGGTCTCTAACAGGACCTGGACTCACAGAGGTTATTTACACTCTGACAGGACAAATAACTGGCAGCGGAAAGCAGCAGCAGCAATATAAAAAGTGCAGAGGACAGATTAGGATGATACCTTCAAACTCTACAAGTGATCTACGATAAGAAACAAGGTGCACCTCGATTCAGACATGTCACGTAAAGGTAAAAGCTGCATGCTTTGAGTTTTGGTACTGTTTGTCAGTTCTGGGCTCCTGTAGAAACATGATGAAGTCAGAGGAAGAGGCCCTGCTCCCTCTGCAGATACAAACACTCACTCTCAGGTGACGACAACACGGCCACTCTTATTTCCAGGTGATCAAACACTAATGAAAACATTGTGTGAATACTAAATCACACTTCTGCCAACAGACCCCCTGAATGCAACACTGGTCCTTTAAAACTGAAACTATTACCAAAACTGTTGCAGACTGATTCTCTATTGAATGAGGGATCGATCGATCGATCGATCGACTAAACTGCTTTCAGTAACTCCACGCCTGAAGCTTTTACTGTCACCTGACGTGAGTATTTCTGACTGCACTGAGGCTGCTGATGGTCTAATATTGACAAACTGCTGTTTGCTCCTGACAACACATGACGCTCTGACGGCGGACGATGCACCTGCCGACATGGCCGACAGGTGCAGAATCACCAGAGAAGCGCCGACCCTCCACCCAAACCACAACATCCTGTACGGGAGTCTGTTCAGATCTCACAAGGACAGGAAGTGTTTCCTACATGGGACGACCCTCATCCTTCTTCACCTCAGCACACCTGAGACACCGACAATATTAAAGCGGTTCATGATCAGTGGATCAGTTGTACTTTACAAAAGTCACTTTTCAGTGAAAACCAGCACATTTCTGTGGATGCAGCTCGTCCAATGTGCAGATTTGCTGCTTTTCTTCACCTTCTCCGACTGTAAACTCGACCTGTGACCACGGGCACATGTTCAGTTTCAAGTCCCTGCAGTGGAAAAGATCTATTTCTGACTGCGTGTCCCGGAGACCTCTGGTCCTCCACGAGAGCGTCGCAGAAAACACACCCAGCGCCGTCTCATCACCTCTGACGTGACTGTGAGCTGGTGACACCTGTGGCGTCCGGCTGTAAAACCTGGTTAAAAAAATGGATTTTCATGTCTCAGTATCTATGACAGGTGCTGACGGCATCTTCACACGATTCCAAACACACACACACACACACACACACACACACACACATGCAGTAACGAGTCAGTAATCAGACGAGCTGTTTGTTAAGGCCCAGAGGTGATTAAAGCATATCGATGCCTGTGACACTTTTAACAGGCTAATCTGTAATCTGTAACAGATTACAGCAGGCAGCCAGGTTAATCTGCTCTGTAAAAACAAACCCACACACACACACACACACACACACACACCGAGGTCACATTCAAGGACTTTTGAATGACTTTGAAGACGGCCTGATGACTGAACTTTGCAGAGGAGACACTTCAGGCTGGTTTCTGCTGACCGATCGATTCATCCGGTTTCAAACCAAATGAAGGTCAAATCTTAACAAAGTTTGCAGAAAAAGGTCCAAAGAAAATCTGAAAATATGAATGAAAGCTCGATTCCCTCCACCTCTGAATGAACAGACGGCTTCTGTTCACACCGACAGGAAACACTTTCAGCTTCATGTTTCTGAATTTCTGTTGTTTTCCTTCCACTAAAAAGACAAACCGCGAAGAACAAGCAGCAGATCAACTGATCCCGAAAAGTAATCCGTATTCAGCGTTTGTCCTCGAGATTTGAATGTCCCAGACAAACGGAGACATTCCAGTCAAACATCAGCTTCAGTGTGTAAACGACTAGCAGAGACAACCAACAGACACGGGTCCAGCGACCAGACGAGAGCTCTGCAGGCTGGAAACAGCCGTCCATCCCTCCGCGCCGCCGGCGACCGTCCGACTGGATCAGATCGTTTTATTAAACGTCTGACGGCATTAAAGAAAAGACGCTTTTCTCTGACAGGCGCTCTCCTTTTACAAACGAACCTTTTCGATGCTGCTTTTCTGAACCGATCAGGCGGCGGTTCAGGAGGCGATCTGGCTCTGTGTGCTGTCATTGATCCGGCATGTCGGCGACACGCCGGTTCATCTTCAGTTTGAATGAAACGAATGAAAACTCGACTCCTGGCACGCGTTCAGTGTTCTCCACCACCGGCCTGAGGAGGGGAGTCTCAGAGGAACCAGGTCTAAAGGAGGTTTACTGACATCGTAAATAAATTGATTAATCAATGATCACTGGCGCCTGAGTCGGCACGTCGCTCTGCTGTCGACGAGTCGAGAACATCGAAATGGAAATTCCTCCGCGGTCGACTGCTGTGTCTTTGCCCAAAGTCCTTCTTTTAGTCCCTGGACTCCTTTTCAGTTTGGTGAGTTTGTTGTTGATCAGTTCGAAGCTGTAGACGTCTGTAGAAGTCTTATCTTATCTTATCTTATCTTATCTTAGCTTATCTGGACATCTCACACTGGATCTGCTGAACAGCTCATCTCTGGATGAGGCAGACCAGGTGCTACACTTCCTCTGGTTTTTAAAAATGGCCGACACAAAGTTTTAAATGGCGTCGTAGGTGAAGATGATGGCGGTCCAGGTCCTGACGGAGGAGCTCCATGTGTCCAGACTTGAATCTGAGGCTGAAAATGTCCTCGACATTCCCAATCAGTTCTGGTTCATGAGCAGACAAACAAACAAGAAACAGAAAGAAAGAAAAACAAGAAAGTACGAAGGTAAAGGTGGAAAAAACCACACAGACAGGTCAAGATCCAGAGGAGGGAGGAGGAGGAGGGGAGGAGGGGAGGAGCGGGGGGAGGGGG
>JBBMOE010000106.1:192008-209840 GCA_037975065.1 Chaetodon trifasciatus | reverse complement strand
CAGAGACAAGAGGACAGCAGACACAGGAGACACAATGATCTACAGAGACCAGAGACAAGAGGACAGCAGACACAGGAGACACAATGATCTACAGAGACCTTCTGTGACGTTTCTTTTTTTTTCTCAGTACTTTGAGATGATTCCTGATGTCAGTCAGGGACTTTCTGTCCGTCCTGCTGACGGCTGGTGGACAGTGAAACCATCAGGACCGACAGCAGAAACGAGTCCAGGTCTTCTTGTTCTGCGGCTGAAGTCTGACGTGTTTTCATTGATGTTGTCAATAAAGTTCACATTGAAGTACACACAGGTGAGCACAGGACGCTGAAACAAAGGACTCCAGGTCCCGTTTCACTTCCTGACTAACTGGATTTTTAACTGAAGTCCGACATTTCTGATTCTCCTCAAAGAGACTTTTCTCTTTACGTGTACATTGCCGGACATTTACGTCCGTTCAAATGTGAGTTAAATGTGTTTAAACAGTGAACTGTTTTAGCGTCAGTCACTGTTAGTAATGTCAGCTGATCCAGATCAACGTCTCTGAACTACGGTCTTCAAATGTCTCAGAAGAGGACATTCAGCTGTGTCTCAGCTCTGGTTTAAATCCAACAATAAGTGGAGTGAAATTCACATCCACACACAGTTTGACTTTGATCTTTTCAGACCTCAGACGTGTTCATGTGTTCATCTGTCTTAGATCTACACAAAACATGTTTATTTAAGCGTACTGATGGATGGAAGAACATGAAGACACGTGAAAACATGAGAGCATCAGCAGACAGACAGCCTGAAAGCCTTTTTGAATTAAAGCTAATGAGCAGCTTGTTGTCCCTGAAGCAGTCATAGAAACACTGAAGGCATCGTGTAGATAAATCATGAAATCAATAAACATATTGATCTTCTGAGCTGATATGGAGCAGTGAAAGAGGTTCAGCTAAAACACGTCGTAATTTCTGACTATTAAATAACACAAAGCATAACATTTATGACAAACAGTATGTTTGAATTTAAAATGTTCAAAAATATAAAAAGTTTTTCCAGCCTTTAAATTCCTTACATGTTTTTTAAAAAGAGAAACTAAATCTATAATCATATTTTCAAGTCTGTTCATTTGGGATTAAAACTGCTTAAATGTGTGTTATTTGACATATTTTGACTCCTACAAATCCAGAAAACAAAACGTAATCACAGATAATGATGTTACATTTTTTCTTTCATGTCTTGTCATTTTTTTAATGTCTCATATTCATGAATGATATTTTCCCTGCTCTACAAATTCAATAAAAATGCCACTTGTTTGACCACTACGTGTCCCAGAATCCCTTGCGTCAGTGCTGACGTCATATTTCCTCGCCTACACTGAACTCTTCGCTGCTCGCGTCGTTCGCGATTATTCTGCTTTGATTAGCGCTTTTTTCTCCCGCGGCAGTCGTTTTGTGGAGGCGCAGCAGCAGGATGGGTCCCGTCGAGGTAAAACTGAGTCATTTTAACTGACCTGAATGAAAGACTCGGACATTTTACAGTAAATAAAGTAACTCTGCTCTGAGCTCCTGCCTGCCTTCGCGCTTTGTGGCATTGTTGGAAGAAATGTGGCTCCTTGAGAACATCTGACGCGTTTCTCTCACGGTGCAACGAGTAACTTACAACAAGTTAATCAAGTTTGGTGTCAGCGTTAGTTGATCCAGTTCACGGCCGTACGGAGAGCGCGCTGCGCCAAACTCCGTTCAGAATTGTGCTAATTTGTGTTTTCTCGCTTGTTTGTGAAAAAAATACTCCGAGCAAAACAAGTTAAACGACTCTTTAATGTTCTAAAGAACGTCCTGGTTAATTCGGCTTGTGGTTGAAAGAATTTCCGGGCTCTTACAGATTAAAATAAGGTAAAAACGTGGCTGCCTTCAGACCGAAGCTGCACAGAAACGTCTGTCTTTCTTTGAGCGGAGAATCCGAAGCCTGAGCTCACCTGTGCCGATGTGAGAGAGACGAACACCTGAGCAGCAACGAAAACCTTTAAAATCAAACCAAACCTGATAAAAACGCGCTCAGAACAGACAGCGGGAGGGTCATTTAATTCACTGTGAATATTAGGGTGAATATTATTGATCCCTGCGTGGGATCAATAATGTGAGCAGTCAGAAACATTGAAGATCATCTAACTGAGACATGAACCACAGATCCACAGCTGAACCTCTCACTGATGTTTAAACTCAGCCAGATTTCAGAACAAAAGAACATTTCACAAACACAGAAAATCTTATTTAAACTCACGTTTTCCACACAGAATCTGATGAAATGTGATTTTTATAGTATTAATTTCCCAAACTGGGATCAATAAAGCAGCTGTCTGAAGTCTGAAGTCTTTTGCAAACATACACTGAAGCGACGCTCGCTGTGCAGTTCTTCACACGGCCACCGGATGGAGCCACAGAAAAGCATGTAGTTATGACCTGGATCAACGCTGCTGTCCGACAGGTGTAGGTGGACGTTTACCTGCGGGTGGAGGACATGTTTACGTACAGGACTCACCTTTTTCTCCCTTTTTGTTCAGTTTCTCTCTGAACCGTAAAGCAGATCCACTGTGTTGTTTTAGGTGCTAAATAAATGAAGGTTTTTTTGTGATCCAGTTGATCACCTGGACATAGACCAGGTGAGTGCGAACAGGTGATCCAGTCTTTTAACACGTGTCTCTGTCCTGCAGCTCCTCCACATGTCAGTTTTCTCTCAGAGTTTTTCTCCCTGTGGTCGATTTCTGGCAGCTGGAAACAACTACGGAGAGATCGCCATCTTCAGGTAGACCGCACACCTGAGAGAACACCTGCTTCCGTCGCTGTGGTGATGTGTCACTAACGGTCACTTTGTTGAACTGTCGCAGCCTCTCTGCAGCTCTGAGTCCAGACGCCACCGCGCTGAGCCAAAAACCTGTTCTCACCTTCACAGGTGAGTGAAAACATCTCAGGTATTAGCATGCTAACGTTAGCTTTGACAGTTAGCCACACATCACCTGCAGTCTGGCTGTAAATAAATAACAAATCTCTTCATTTTGTCTCCGCTTTGTCTCCTCTCGTCTCTTCTAGCTCATGAAGGTCCCGTCTTCTCCCTCCTGTCCACCGACTGCCACCTGCTGAGCGCCGGGAACGGAGAGATCAGCGCCTGGAGCTGGACCGAACTCATCAAGAAGGTGACTGTCGCTTTAAATTCACACCACGATGAGCGCCGAGGGAGGTGCAACAAGAGGAGGAGGAGGAGGAGGAGGAGGAGGAGGGCTTTCAGTTCAGACAGAGATGAGTTGAACTCTGAGTGGAACCTGCTCACTGGCTCAGGATCAGGTCTTTGTGCTGGTCCCTCAGGATCAGGTCTTTGTGCTGGTCCCTCAGGATCAGGATCAGGTCTTTGTGCTGGTCCCTCAGGGTCAGGATCAGGATCAGGGTCAGGATCAGGTCTTTGTGCTGGTCCCTCAGGATCAGGGTCAGGATCAGGATCAGGATCAGGTCTTTGTGCTGGTCCCTCAGGGTCAGGATCAGGTCTTTGTGCTGGTCCCTCAGGATCAGATCTTTGTGCTGGTCTGTCAGGATCAGAATCAGGTCTTTGTGCTGGTCCCTCAGGGTCAGGATCAGGATCAGGATCAGGTCTTTGTGCTGGTCCCTCAGGGTCAGGGTCAGGATCAGGATCAGGATCAGGTCTTTGTGCTGGTCCTCAGGCTCTGGTCTCAGTCACAGAGAAGCTTCAGTCTGAACATTTTGTCTGATATTTGACTTCCTGTTTCCTCAGAATGTCAAACCCGTGTGGACAAGAAGACCAAACTACAAGTGAGATGCAGCACACATTGCCTGTCCATCTGTCTGTCTGTCATGCCCTCTGGGGTCACTGAGGTCTTTGTTGTGTCTCTGTCCTCAGGTCCAGTCTGGAGATCCCAGAGATCAACTCAATGATCATCAACCCCAGAGTGAGTCCACACACCAGTCAGTTTAAGGTGGACCGATCCCCCTTGAACTGACCCTGAAGCAGCCTTCCAATGTCACGTCCTGATGTGTCCACATGACGTCTGTCTCCTGTCTGTCCTGAAGAGGGAGTCCTGCTTTTCCACCATTTGTTTTCCCTGTCCAGAGTTTCTGGAGGTTTTCTGGATCTGGCTCGAGGGTCTCAGTCTCTGTCTCTTTATCTTTCAGGACAACAGTCTAGTAGTCGGTGGAGGGGACAACAACGTCCACATCCTGGACCTGGAACAAGGAGTCTTCAAGGTCAGTCAGGGTTTGTCTCTGCTCATGGAGATCCTGGATCTATCCACCTTCCTGACAGTTTGATGGTGTGGAGGAGGTCTGGGTTTGTATCTGGTCCTGCAGAAACTGGTTCACACGGTGGGCGTCCAGCTGAACTCTGTCTCCTGTTTTCAGTCGGTCCTTCAGGGTCACACGGACTACGTCCACTGTGTGAGCATGAGAGACCGGGAGGCCGAGATCCTGTCGGGGGGCGAGGATGGAGCCGTGAGGATCTGGGGTGAGTCAGAAAACCATCAAAACTTTATTTAAACAGCCGTTTGATGACAGTGACTCGCGATCAGAACCTCAGGTTCAGACAGCTCCAGACTGTTAAACCAGGTCTGCAGTGGTCCTGAACCAGGACCTGCCTGAGGATCTGGAGCTCTGGCTCACAGATCGGCTGTTCAGCGTCATCACTGAGCTGAACCATGAGGGTCTTCAAAGGGGGTCGGTCAGACCTCTTAAGTGGATTCTAAAGTGAGCAGCTCATGGGATCCGGTCTTCTGGTGTTTGCTGGTTTCACCTGAAAACGTCAAGTTCTAAAACTCGCCGCGTGAACGACGTCTCTGCTCCGAGCCTGCAGGCCGTCGTTAGCAGACGGGAAGTCAGAGGTTGGTACTAACGGTGGTCTTCTCTTCAGACAGCAGGACGGGACAGTCTGTCCACTGCATCGAGGTCTACAAGTACGAGGTGAGAGGACGCTGCCGCCACGTTGGCTCTTCTTTCATTTCTGTGTCTCTTTCTTCTGTGGACAAGTTAAAGGACAGACGTCCTGATGAGAGACCCAGCAGGGGTTTACAGTGGTCATGTGACCTCTGTTGTCATGTGACACTGAAGGTCTGACCTGTGTTTCAGAGCTGTGCTCGACCTCAGTACGGGAAGTGGATCAGCTGTTTGACCACCGACTCCGACTGGATGGTGAGACCGCACGCACGCACGCACGCACGCACGCACGCACGCACGCACGCACGCACGCACACACTCTGAACCAGCTGTGTGTGCTCGGTCTCACACACTGTGTTGTTGTTGTGTTGTTTGTGTTGCAGCTGTGTGGTGGAGGTCCGTCTCTGTCTCTGTGGCATCTCCGCTCTCTGTCTCCAACCTCTGTCTTCCCTCTGCGGGGCTGCCAGAGACAAGCCGCCTTCCACCAGGACCTGGTCAGTGTGTGTGGCTGAGAGTGTGAGTGTGTGTGTGTTTACAGAGATGTTAACTCTTCCTCCTCCTCCTCCTCCTCCTCCTCCACAGATCCTGGCTGTAGGTGAAGGTGCGTTCGTGTCTCACTGTCTGCTGGGTGGAGAGGTCAAAGCTCAGATTCCCTGTTCACCACAGAGCCTGAACAGCCTGCAGGTCAACAGCAGCAGCACAGAGCACAGGGTGAGACTGTGAACGCATCGCAGCCCCTGAACGCATCGCACACACCCACCTGCAGGGGTTCAGTCAGGCTCAGGCTGTTTGCACGGACGCATGTGTTCAGGTGTTTTTGGCAGCTTCAGGTCACCTGATCAATAATTAAGGCTACGTTTCCATGGAAACGATCTGAACAGAAAAGGCAAACGTGGCGTTGCGTTCTCACTTTTTATTCTGCGCTTTCAGGGGAAATCTGCGTTTGTGGTTTTACCTTTTAGACGGGAACGCGGCGGCGGAGCGTTTTTAAGACTTCCACTCTGGAGGGCGTGTTCGCTTACTGGCGTTTTTAAGCCCCAAAAACGCCTAAAACGTCTAGACGAAACGCACATCCGATGAAATATTTGCTCGTTTTCACCTGGAGCGTCGTCGTGGAAACGGGGCCTCAGTTGACTGATGATTTTTCCATCAACAATCAAAATGCTAAACTTTACTGATGCAGCTCAGTGTCAGCGCTGGACTCACCTCTCCAGGTGTTTTACCTGATTTGTGTGAGTGTCACAACGTCCACAGAGCTGCAGACCAGCTGTCAGTGCAATGCGCCATGGGAGTCGTAGTTCACTCCCCTCCTTCAGCCGTATGTTTGAACGTTCTTCTAGCTTTGACTGTGAAGACAGTTTGTCTCATGTCCAACACAGACTGACACACAGGACGAGAGCGCGCACACACACACACACACACACACACACACACACACACACACACACACACAGTGACACTGATCAAAGTGATTCTGGACGTTGACTGTGTGTTTTGTTTGCTCAGGTGTTGACAGTCGGCGGCAGCAGCGATCACATCGACGTGTTCACCAACCTGTCGTACAGAGCGTTCTCCCTCAGCTTCTGACGCACGCAGTCTCTCTCTCACACACACACACACACACACACACACACACACACACACACACACACACACACACACACACACACACACACACACACTGTCTCATTATTTTACTGTTGCTAGAAACTTGCAGATTTTCTGACATTTAGACTGAAAATAATAAAATATTTTTCTCATTTTATACAAACTGTGAAATTATTTCTACCAGAATGTTCTGAGCTTTTGTGTGTGTGTGCGTGCGTGTGTGTGTGTGCGCGCACGGTAAGCGGGCAGCCCGGCGTTCTCCATCAGCTTTCAGTAAAAGCTCAGAAAGCAGAGTTGATATCTGAGCAGTGACAAACGTTCAGGGCCTCAAACAGATTTCAGATTTAAAAAGTGAAATGAAAAGTTTTTATTGATGATAACAAAAACAAAAGCAAACATTTATATTTCTGCTTTGAAAAGCAAACGAACATTTCAGAGTCTTTCTTCAGGTACACCAACAGAACCACGTGCTGCGTTCAGGGAGCAGAGTATGAATCAGGATAAATGAGTTCAGCTGTTTACATGGTGGCCTGATACTTTTTTCCATTTCCTGTTTCCTGTGTGGAAGCTGTCAAACCAGCTGCTGCGCAAACAAACAAACAGTAAATATGATACACTCTGCCATGAAACCACTTCGGATTTTACCCAGAATTCATCAGAAATAGTGTCAGAATCAGGCCACATGACCCGGCCTGATAACATCTGGGCCCGGCAGTCATGGAGCGTTCAGGAGCTGAGGGGAGCGTGGGGCATACCGGTATCTGTGAGTGACAGGGTGAAGGTTTGGTCTACGACAGTCTTTGATGTTTGATGATGAAACATGTCTGAGGTCTCCATGGAAACACAGAGTGAGTGTGTGTGTGTGTGTGTGTGTGTGTGTGTGTGTGTGCGCATCACTGGGTCTGAAGTCGGGGGGCGGGGCTTCAGGCCGCCGACAGACAGGCCTGCCGGACGCTCTGAGCCCAGGTGTTCAGCAGCTCCGTCACCGAGTGTTTGTCCGGCAGCTGCAGCAGTTTGGACGTCATGTTTCTGTGGACCGTCTGCAGGAAGCTGTTCGCACCTGGAGGAGCAGACACGAGGTCACGTGATCAAAACCACAACCTCTACAAACAAACGAATACATACAATGAATATGTTTACATGCACACAAGTGTCCTGCTCATGTGAACAGGCGATCCAGGTTCAGAGACCTGGACCTGGTTCTGCTCATGTAAGCAAGGAGATGAAGGAGTCCAGGTGTGACCAGAAACCAGATCCTTTACAAAAGAAGGCGTCGCCTCACAAAGACCTCAGACCAGCGATATCTGCAGGGATTCAATGTAAATCTGAAATAAAATGATTATTGATCTGTCAGTAGCTGATCGATAAGTCGTCAGCAGGCGCGTCGATCAGCAGCGTTTACACTACTCTGTGAAACCTCATGTACACCGGTCTGAGGTCAGCTGTGACCGACACCCACGTTCTGGAGCGGGTCTCACCGTACTGGTCCCCGTCGTCAGCCCAGTATGGACTCTGATCTGGATAATCAGCAGGAACGCTGAGCTGCAGAGGAGGAACACTGGGAAGGTTCTTATCATCTGAGAACACAACAAACACAACAAACAACCTCGTTAGCACATGGACTGAGTGAGTCTGCAGACCTGGACCTGGACCAGGACCAGGACCAGGACCTGGACCAGGTCCAGGACCTGAGACACGACCTGGACTGAGTTCACACAGTTCAGCCGATCGTCTCATCGTCTGAGGACCCAACGTGTCGACATCAACATCCAAAAGGCAGAAAATGACGACTCCCACTCAAAGTGTGACTCTTCCGATGAAACGACGGCGGTCTGACTGTTCGCGGTGGCTCGTCAGTTCCTGAACACCTTGGTCTAAACGTCTCGATCAGCGTCTCAGAGACTCTCAGGAGTCGCCTGTTGGTTTTTCCTGTTAGCGAGCTAAAACGCCGCTCGCATCGATCCACTCACAGTAAAACCAGCTCACGAATCTGAGGGTCACATGACCTCTGGATTATCATGCAGGTGAGACACTGTGACCTTTCCAAAGCTACGTCTACTTTAATAAAAAGAAGCGGACTCGGCTCTGGAAGACGCGGGTACGGGCCGGGTCCAGGTCTCGGGTTCAGGCCTCACCCAGCTTGCAGACCAGGTGCACGGTGCCGTTGTTGCTGCAGTACGAAGGATCCAGGTTGACGAGGAACTTGACGTCCAGGCGAGCCACCTCTCCCTGCAGGATGTTGGGGATGGTCTGCCGCTCGTCTTCCTCGTGCTTCCTCTTTCTGCCAGAGATGTTGGGACCCCTGAAGAGGAGACAGACGGCCTACATCACTGGCGTTCAGTTTTCAGGTGACCTGTTTTTTCGACGGACAGATGTTTGGTTTTCTGACACCTACGTGATGGGAGGTCCGTGGATGGCGGTCATGGCGGGGGCGAAGGTTCGGTACAGAGAGTGGTTGAAGACTGGCGAGCGGATGTTGGCCATGACGGCGTCCAGCAGCGGCTGACACAGATACTGCTGCTTAGTGGCCACGGGGGGGGGAGGGGGCGTCGGCTGAAAGGAGAGGACAGACTGTCACAAATTCAACATTTACAACATCTAGAGCTTCCAGCAGAGGGCGCTCTGAAAATCCAACACGGACCTGCTGCAGCCGATCAAGGAACTAAGCTAATCGATAAAAGATGAGGTCGACGTTGGAGAGCAGAGCTGAGCTGATCAGGTTACGTGGAGGAGCTTTGGGTCTGAAGGCCCTCACAGAACTGGAGTTCCATCAGTAACCAACATGTTCCTCACTGTAACACTGACTGCAGCACATGAAGACGTGAAGCTAACATTAGCAACAACACATGCTAATCTCTCTGCTGCTGCTGCAACAACAAACACAGAAGTCTTCATCTGCTGTCACCATGTGAGGAAGAGGAGACCCGGAGGATCGACCTGACGGAAACGTCCCCACAACAACTGGAAAACAGTCGTATCGTCCTGTGTGCTAATCAACGAGCTTCAGACTGTTTGAGGATCAAAACAAAGACGGACTTCAAACTGAAGCTCCAGGACGATCGATACGACGTCAAACTTACAGCCTGAACGCTTTGACATGTTTGTGCTTACTGTTCATTCTGCTGGTCAGCCCGTCGAATCGGGCGTTAGCGCGTTCTGTGGCTAACGTGGCTAGCAGCGGTGTCGGAGTGTCTCACATTGAGGACAGTCAGAGGAACTGTGGACGTTCAGCCTCGTTTAAAGGAGCAGAGCGGCAGCTTTGACGTGGAAACTGTTTCTTCTCGTAGCTTTTTGTGTCGCCTCTCGTAGCCTGAGCTAACGTTAGCTCCGCCTGCAGCTGCAGCTCCAGCTCAGCTGGTCTGAGGTTACAGGAAAGCCTTTGTATGGAAACGTATTGACAGACGTGTCCTGTGGGACACTGACTGTTGGACTTAGAGAATATTCTTTGAGTTTTCTGTCTCATAAATGCTGCTGAGACATTTGATCCGACCCCGTCCTAACACTCTGTAAAGAGCAGCTGTCTGACTGTCTGACGCTCTAGAAACCAGTGAAGCAACATCAACTGAAGCTGGTCTGACTGCAGACTCTTCATCACACTCCTCCTCAGCAGCCAGAAGCTGATGACGTCCTCCTCTGGAGGTCTTCAGGATGAAGACAGAGCAGCCTCAGACCCTAACGGACGACACGGCGGTTTGATTCAGCCTTTGTGTTGGACAGACGGAGTTCTCACCACAGCCATGTCGTTCTTCAGCTTCTCTAAAGCGATCTCACACTTCTGCAGCGTCTTCAGAGGACACCTGCAGCAGAGGACAGACGCAAGTTATTCACGTGAATCAGTGCCGATGAGACTTGAGGACGTCGGGGATCAGCTGTTACCTGGTGTTTGGGTCTGTCAGGATGTTCAGCAGACTCTTCATCTTACTCAGGTCCTTCTTCCTGTCTGTGAACACAGAGACAGACATGAACGAGACATGTCTCCATTGTCTCATCATCAGATGTTCTCATTCGGTTTCCTCTGATCGAAAGTTTGACTGACTCAAATGATCGATCAATCAGTGAATGGATTACTGGGTTCAGGGTTTGGCTGCGAGGCCGACCTTCGTTCTTGTCGATCTTGTTGATCATCCTGCGAAGAGGTTCGATGTATTTGGACAGCTGCTTGAGTTTCTCCATGTACTGCTGGTCCTCCAGAGACGTGGCTCCAGCTGGACTCATCACTGAGCTGGGGTTACCTGCAGGACAGCAGGGGGACAGGTGAGGTCAGGTGCGGACAGCAGGGGGACAGGTGAGGACAGGAGGAGGACACCTGGACCAGGGCAATCATGTGACCTGGTTTGTTCTCCTGACCTGGTCTCTGTCACTCTTTCATCTACCTGGTTTGCGTACCTGGAGTGTTGAGCGGTCCAGGAGAGGGGACACCATAGTTCTGGGGGGTCCGGGCGTTGGCGGGGCTCTGTGAGGGCTGAGGGGACGGGCTGGGCTGGAAACCCCCCGGAGACGGAGTGGGACCGGAGCTGGAGACAGGAAGCGAGACAGATTTAAAAAGCACAAAGACAGCTGGTGTCTGACTCATCTGAAGCCGCTCAGGTGAGACACCTGGTGTACCTGGCTGAGTTGGGCTGCGAGGTTGGAGGCTGAGGTGACGGCTGAGGAGGCGGAGGCATCGACTGCGGCGTCTGGACCTGCACAGGTGACGGCGATGACATCATTGAATGCTGCTGTACCTGCGGAGCAAAGTGATTGGACGAGAAGAGAGGGCAAATGAGCCAATCACAGGATGAAAGGCAGATTGAGACTTTCTGATCAGAGTGGATCATTTAAGGTGGATCAATGAGTCACTGTGGACTGCAGCTGTTTTAATAATCAGCTGATCTTCAGATGATTTTCTGATGATCAATCGTTTGGTCGTTTGGAGGTCAGGTGACCCCACAGCCTTCAGCAATGTGAGCGGGCCGTCCGCAGGTCCGCAGAGTAATCAATTAAAACGATCAGCTGATCAGCTCCAGTCATCTGACCTGATCACTAATGTTTCAGAGCTTCCAGGTAACAGGTGAGCTCTCTGAGTACCAACATGATTCATCACAACTGATGCTCCGTTCAGCAGCAGGACAGGACGAGGTGGACAGGACAGGTCAAAGGTCGGACTGAGGGTTCGTACCTGCTGTGCCATCGGCTGTCCTCCGACCGCGGCGGCCGCGGCGGCGGCGGCGGCGGCGGCGGCCGCAGCAGCGGCGTTCGGGGGAGGGATGGAGGAGTTCAGGGCGGCTCGAGGCAGCCGGGCCGTAATCTGCATCCCAGGACGGACCAACTTCAGAGGACACACAAGAGACACACCTGGACCAATGAGCAGAGAGGAGGTGCAGCGCAACACACACACACACACACACACACACACACACACAGACAGACAGACAGACAGACAGACACACAGACAGAGACACACACACACACACACACAGACAGACAGACAGACACACTCACACACACACACACAGACAGACACACTCTCACACACACACACAGACACACAGACAGACACACACACACAGACACACACACACACACACACACACACACACACACACATACACAGACAGACAGACACACACACACACAGACAGACACACTCTCACACACACACACAGACCAGAACCAGGAGGAACCAAAAACTACACGTCCCCGCACACCTCTGCTCTCACACATGAAGCACCTGCAGTCTCACCTGTCCGGGAACGGTGGCGGCGGCGGCAGCGGCGGCGGCGGCGTTGAGCTGCGCCTGCGCTGCAGCCTGCTGCGCCTGCTGGACCTGCTGCTGCTGCTGCTGCTGCTGCAAGGCTGCACGGGCCTGCTTTCACACACACACACACACACACACACACACACACACACACACACACAAGGCAAAGCATGCAAGCAGAGGGGGGGGTGAGCAAGACCACCTGGTCGTTTGATCGTCTTGATCACCTGCTGGCACACGAACACCAAGAACATTCATTTAGCAGGAAAGTGAAACTGCTGAACGAGAACTGATCAGGACTGGTTTTGGTGGGACGGCTCGGCCCCCGCAGACCCGTCAGGGCCGTCACACCTCGGCCGGAAACAAACTTCTCTGCTCTGTGACGCTGCTCGTTCGTTCATTCACACCCTGACATGCCGTTAATCAATCAGTTTGGGCTTTGAAGGATAAAACCATCAATAATAATAAAGACAATAATCTACAGAGTGTCTGGAGCCTCATGGCTCCCGTCAACCAATAAAAGCAGCAGCTGAGCCGGGCCGCCTGCGGTCACCCGCTCCGTCTCACCTGGAAGGCCTGGATCTTGA
Organism: Chaetodon trifasciatus; assembly: GCA_037975065.1. Taxonomy (NCBI): domain Eukaryota; kingdom Metazoa; phylum Chordata; class Actinopteri; order Chaetodontiformes; family Chaetodontidae; genus Chaetodon; species Chaetodon trifasciatus. Next base: position 196,995 of record JBBMOE010000106.1, on the reverse strand, counting down.
GCTGGTGCTGCTGCTGCTGCTGCTGACTCAGCGAGCCGATGGGGACGTGCTGCGTGGACGCCATCTGTCCGGCCAGAGACTGAGGCACCATGCCGGGCTGCTGCTGCTGAGAGTGTGGAGGCATCTGTCCCGGCTGAGGCTGAGCCTGGGCCTGGACCTGCTGCTGCTGCTGAACCATGTGCTGGATGGACTGGGCCTGAGCCTGGGCCTGGGCCTGGGCCTGGGCTTGAGCCTGAGCCTGAGCCTGAGCCTGGGCCTGGGCTTGAGCCTGAGCTTGAGCCTGAGCCTGGGCTTGTGCCTGAGCCTGGGCCTGGGCCTGAGCTTGAGCCTGAGCCTGCGCCTGAGCCTGAGCGTGCTGCTGCTGGAACTGCAGCTGCACCATCTGCTGCTGCTGCTGAATCCTGGTCTGGTGCATCTGCAGACACAGTGAACAGTGAGGGAGGAAGAGCGTTGGCCGATATCACCTCTTCATTCCTTCTATGGGCACACACATATTTGACCACTGAAGCCGATTCTGACTGGAACGACATTCTGAAATGACACCTGGGACGAGGTGAACTGAGAGCTCAGCAGGATCACGGTGGAACCAAAAGCCTGGAGTTCAGGCTACGAGCTACGCTGAGGGCGTTCGCCTGCGGTCGCTGTGTAACACTGCGTTCGCCTGGCCGCTGGACCAGCGGTGTACCTGGTTCTGCTGCTGCTGGTTCTGGGCCTGCTGCTGCTGTTGGTTCTGGTGCTGCTGCTGAAGCTGCTGGTTCTGGTGGTGCTGTTGCTGCAGCTGCTGCACCCTCAGCTGCTGCTGCACCTGGAACTGCTGCTGGATGGCGGCGTTCTGCTGCTGCTGTTGCTGCTGCTGCTGCTGCTGCTGCTGCTGCTGCTGCTGCTGGGCCTGCTGGAACTGCTGGAACTGGATGGACTGCTGCTGCTGCGCCTGCACCATCTGCTGCATCGGCATCTGGCCCGGACCCCCTACTGCAGAGCAAGCGAGAAAGAGGTGAGGGGCAGACCCGGTCTACAGCTCAGAACCAGTCTGAGGAGCACTCCGGAGCCTCAAACACACAACGTGCCAAAGCGGAGACTGAAAGTAAGACCGGCTCTGGTGCCAAAATACGCAGCTCAGACGCAGCCAGCATCCACCGAGCTCTGAAGATGTGCATTTACAGCAAACACACACACCATGGAGGAAACACACTCACTGGCTTGTGGGTTTCCAGCCACCCCTGCCATGGCATGCTGGCCTATCTGCATCGGCCCCATGGCCCCCATGCCACCCACTGGAGCCCCGGTGGGGCGAGGCCCCATGCCAATGGCGCCCGGGCCCCCTCCAACCCCTGTCAGGTTAGTCAGGGCATTCATGGGATCTAGCAGAAGGGTAGACAACAGACAATATTACGCAGCTCCGACATGCACAGCAGAAGTCATGAACACCATGAGTCTGGTAGTGGAGGTCCAGCAGGGGACAGGACACAGCAAAGAAAAACCAAATGAAAGGTGAACCAAAGACCAGAGACATGAACAACGTCCACTCACCTGGAGCTCCGAGTGTCTTCTTGTCTGTGAAAAAACACAAGTTGTTAGAACCCAGTGGACTCGGATCCATCTTTAAAGTCACCGTGGAGTCGATCTGACAGCAGATCAGTAAAAGCTGAACAGACAGGACGAACTGGACACGAGTCAGAGTCTGTTATCTGGTGTTTACTGTTTGTTTCTAACCAGGAGAATCTGTTGAAGTCTGACGTCTCTAAATGTCTCTGCTCACAGCGTCCAGAGACAATAAGACCAGAGTCCCATGTGAAAACATTGGTCACTACACTGTGTTTTCTCTGCTCCTCTCTCGCCCTCTCTCTCTCTCGCCTCCTGATTCAATGAGTTTATTTCAGCCAAACCAGAGTCAGTGATGACTGTTGGAGCGGTGACAGATAAACCAAGGAGGTTTTGATGACTTTTATTTGGTTTCTGTCAGTTTGAATGAAGTTTGCTTGAAGATGTTAAATCAGTGTTTCTGTGAATGGAGTCTGGTGGCTGAGGTGAGAGCGACAGAACAGCTGATTGTGGGGAAACGACAAGGATCTTCTCTTTAACATAAAGGTTTGTCTCTGCAGGGATCGTGTCCATCACGTTGTCTGACACTTTAAGTGGACGAACACTGACTGTGTGAATGAAGACGACACTGGACCACTTTGTCTCCATCAGTCCATTGGACACAGAGACATGGGGTCCATAACCGGTGCATGTCGGTATGCAGATCCTTTAAAAGACGTGTTCCTGCTAAAACAACGTACTGGTTGTACTGGCTTTCCATAACATGTTGAACTGGTTTTTTCTTGCTGCTTGGCCTACAGGAGGACAGCCTTACAGGTCACTGCTCTCGGTCCACGTTTCAAACACGGGTTCAGGTCAAATACTTACGGATGTCTCTGAAGTGTATGATGAGCCTCGCCACCAGAGACAGATACTCCTCCTGAAAACAACGACACATCGAGACCACCATGAAAAGGACATCACATTCAACACGGATGGCCTTTGACCACACTCGCTTCCTGCGGTGGGAGAGACTTCCTGCCGTGATCAGGACTTACTCTGGACTTGGCTTTGACGTAAACGTGGTTCTCCATGTCATTGCTGGACTTGGTGTGAGCCGTTCCCGCCTTCCTCATCGCCTCTTCACTGGAACGAAACACACTGATCAACACACTCCAACACGTCGACGTTCACACTTCTGTCCAACACTTTGTGAACAGCGCTGAGCTGTTTAGGTTTGCTAACATGCTAACAGGTAGCCTGCACCCTCATTCTGTCTTTGTCCCACCGTCACTTTACTGTGAGTAAACACGCTGATATTGTAAAGAGTCAGTTTCCAGCGGATGACAGACGGAGCGTCTTTTGGACCGTCGGACAGTGAAAACGCTTTAAATGTCTCTACCTGAGATCTGAAAGTTGTGACGGGATTTTATCAGGATTCATTAGGAAAATAACTTCCAGATTAGCTGAAGTAGAAAATTAGCGCTGTAAAGATAAATCAATCATTTTGATCAGCGATCAATCATTAAAGTAACTTTTCTGCAAAACAAGTAGAAAATGTTGTTGTCAAATGTGGAGAGTTTCTGTTTTCTATCATATGAAACTGAAAGTGTTTGACAGAACAAGACATTTAAAGACTCTGGGATAATGGGACGGACATTTTCCACCATGTCCTCACATTCAATGGACCCAAAGACTCATCTAGAAAACGATCAATAGTTCCAGTCCTACAGAAAGTAATCAGAGCTCATAACAACGATGCATGTATTTATTTCACTGCATCTGCTGAATGTCCTCACAACAAAACTGCTCTTTCAAGATAAAAAAAGAATATCAGAATAACAGGAAAATGAAACTAGCAAATGACGCCTCATGATCTGGAGTGAAAGCTGTAACTCATGTTAATAAGTAACGTCGTAACATTTCATAACATTTGTTATACATGTGAACACATCAGAGGCACCACAGTGCCACATGCATGCTTATTTTGTATACATATATAGTATGTATGACAAAATACCGAGTAGTGCACTTTAGAAAGTATGTCTACATAAGCCCTGTTGGCACAGCCTCGTTTCTAATGTGTGAAAACTGCTCAGAAACAGCGTCTTGTGCTTTGGTGAAAGTACGCAGTCAAATACTTCGTGTTCATATGAATGGACACGTGAATAAGTTGGTTCATTTTCGCATTATGAGGACATTAAATCACACATAACTATAAACGTGTTCATGTTAGGAGCTCATCTCTGCTGACTACAGAATTAACCAGTGATACGAATCAAATCAGAGCTCGAACGAGTCAGGAGTTTAACTCGCTGTACGGACACTGAAGCTAACTGTGCTAATAATAAAACCTGATAGAAATCTCCACCAAGCATTGTTTTGTTAATTTTAGGTACACCGAATCTAAGATGGATCCACATCCTTCGGAACATGTTTTTTTGATCATTAATGGATTTATCTTAAGTTTGCTTTTGTACAAATCGGTCTTAATTTACCGATTTTTTTAGCGCAGTTTGACGTGACGCTCTTTCCTGTCAAGCTAACGTTAGCTTAGCTCGTCAGGCTAACGAAACAGAAACAATTATTTAGCTAAAAACACAAAACTGAACCAAATATCTCACATCTGAGCGACGACTTTTTGTCGGAACTGGGGGCTCCTCCAGTCGCTGTCCGCTCCGGGCACCTCCATTGCAGAAATGTTGTATTTAAGGAGGATTTTCACTTGAAGAGTTTAATGTTTTCCCTCCGCTCTTCCTCCTTCCGCTCCGGGGAAAATGGTGGCCGTTGTGCTTGTATCCTTAAACGCTACCGCCGCCTGCTGGAAGGATGGTGAACTGCTCACTGCAGCTGATACTGTCAATATATCCGCTGATGATAAACTTAATTTATCAATGACAAAGCGGTTCCAAGAGAGTCATTAAAACATTCTATATATATTATAATAACTAGAAACAGGGATTTAATTCCCAACACGGATCACAGTAAGAGTGGATCGAATTCCAGAAACTTCTCAACAGATGGTGTTACTCAAACAGCTGAATGAGTGTTCCCCCTTAAGTTTTAGGTCTGGGACAGTTTGATGAATCATATTGTCTGAAAAAAACAGAGACACAGTGTCAAATGACATGTCCTGATCAACGATAACTCAGGTTCCTTAGAGTGGTGCTGGAGGTCAGAGCAGCTCTGTCATCACATGCTGAGTTTCTATGGTGTTTAGAGACAAGAACTAGAACTTCAGTTTAACAGCAGAAGGTCAAAGGTCATCCAGGGCTTTATGTCCTTAAGACACGCTCAAACTTTAGTTAACTGATTGGTTTCATTGATAAATATATCTGGGAATCATCTGCATTGCAGTGAAAGTTGATAGAGTGTTTCCTGATAATGTTCCCTAAAGGAAGCAGGTAAAGGGTGAACACAAAGGGTCCAAACACAGAACCCTGCGGAACTCCACGACTGGCCTCAG
>JBBMOE010000106.1:184032-189296 GCA_037975065.1 Chaetodon trifasciatus | reverse complement strand
TCTGTCATCACATGCTGAGTTTCTATGGTGTTTAGAGACAAGAACTAGAACTTCAGTTTAACAGCAGAAGGTCAAAGGTCATCCAGGGCTTTATGTCCTTAAGACACGCTCAAACTTTAGTTAACTGATTGGTTTCATTGATAAATATATCTGGGAATCATCTGCATTGCAGTGAAAGTTGATAGAGTGTTTCCTGATAATGTTCCCTAAAGGAAGCAGGTAAAGGGTGAACACAAAGGGTCCAAACACAGAACCCTGCGGAACTCCACGACTGGCCTCAGCGAGCACAGAGGAATCATCATGAACATGAACAAACTGAAATCAATCTGATAAATACGACATAAACCAGCTTAGTGCAGTTCCTTTAATGCCAATGAAGTGTCCCAGTCTCTGTAACAGGAAGTGATGGTCAGTGGTGTCGAATGCAGAACTGGGATCTAACAAGACCAGTACAGAGACCCTGAGCTGAGCGTCCAACAGCTGGTCCAGGTCTACACTGCCCCCTGCACTGTTTTCAGTCAAGGCTTGGAACTGATGTTCTTCAGTGGTGTTTGAGTCCTTCCTGATTTTAAACTTGTCCTTATGTGGCATCAACCTGTCCTCCATTCAGGACGGATCCAGCTCCAGAGTCAGGGAGCTTCACTGCAGACCATCACCTCCTGTTCTCTCCTCTGGGGAGCGCTCCAGAGCTCTGTACACCAAAACCAGCAGACACAGGACCAGTCAGTGTCTGTTAGCTTCAGATCAGCATCAGAATCAGAAAGCTTTATTGCCAGGTACAATTTTACACATACAAGGAATTTGCTTTGGTGAGGTTGGTGCATGACACATCTATTAAAAGAAGCTATTAAAAAGTAAAAAATATAACAATAAGTAAAAAATATAACAATATAAATATATATACATAAGTCTTTTTCTTTTTCTTTTTTTTTTTTACAGAAGCACAGTCTGTTTTTTCTAAAGGAAGTCCAAGCAGAGCGTTAATGTTCAACCATCCACTGACCGACAGCTTCACACACACACTTCAACATCCATCCATCCAATAATGCTGCAAACAGACACACTGCTCATCATAAGCACACACTCCATGCATACCAAGTAATCGATTACATTACCCACTCAGTATTTGTTTACAGTCTACAGAACACCTGACTAGTATACAGACACGTATATATGATGGTCATTTTCATGCACACCTACAGGAGTGTGTTCATACCGATAAGAGGGAGGAGGAAGTGAGCAGAGGACGTAAAGATGGTAAAATAAAGCAAAACACATCAAACTAAAGCTTTAACAAAGAGAAAAGTCTGAATATGAGATTCAGACTCAGGACTCACAGAGGTCTACAGAGGCTCTGAGAGCAGAAACCTGATCCACCTCAGCCACAAACTGTGAGCCGGGAGGATCCAGCAGGCCTCCACAGACCCTCATGGTCCATAAGTCACAGACCAGGTCCACAGGTCAGAACTGGATTCAGGAGCCAGACCGTTCAAGGCTTTTAATTTGAAATCTATCAGGACCCAATGACAGATGAAAACAACATGGGCGACTTCCTGTGGAGCCAGTGATGAAAAGCCTGATTTCAGAGCAGAAGCATGACTGATCGTCTTTGACTCGATCAATAAATCAGAGCTCAGATCAGATCTTCTTAGTCCTGCTTGTTTATGCTCACCTGTCTCACCTGTGTCAGCTGGGTGTGTTTCTGCCTTCACCTCAGGGATGATGCCAACAGAACAGTCACTCACCTCCAGCCTACACTTCCCACAATCCCTCTGTGCAGAGCAGCGGGCTGCTCCACGTGCTCGGGGATTTAAACAGGTCTGTACTCCACAGAGGAGAGAGGAGGGGCGGGAAAGTGTGTCACTGGGGCACGAGGCTCTCCCCGCGGTCACATGGTCCCGTTTTCTGCCGCGTGCGGGAGCATCATCACCCGCCGGCAGCCTGCTTGCTGCGCGCGCGCCCTGTTTGAAAAAACCACAGAAGAGAGCGAGAGAAGCGCGTGCAGCGAATGACAGGATCCTCGTGCGGTCGACAGACATCACTGTGCTGAAGTCAGTGTGGAGAGCAGCGGAAAGTCGAATAATGGAGTAGAACCACAGCAGAGACTCCTCTTCTTCTTCTTCTTCTTCTTCTTCTTCTTCTTCTTCTTCTTCTTCTTCTTCTTCTTCTTCCTCTTCTTCCTCTGCGTTTTTAAGTCCTGCTGCAGCTCCTGCTGTGTGATGCGGGCGGCGGAGCGGAAAATATCCGGGATTTGTTAAAAACTTCCTCGTGTGGCTCTGTCAGAGCTCAGGATGACGACGACTGCCATGGACACAAACAACAGCAGCAACAACAACAGCAACAACAACAACAACAACAACAACACAGGTAAACAACAATCCTCACGCGTCCTCCTAACCTTTCCTCCCGTCAATGCAGATGCGGCGCGCGCGCGGCGTGTCCGCGGTGCGCTGGAGTTTAGAAAGAGCCGAACTGTCGGTGTGAGGGTGGAGATCATCACTGAGTTTCACTGCACACCTGCCGCTTCACCTTTCACCTTTACGCTCCGTTGTTTTTATGTCAGATTTTATGTAAGGTGTGAGCAAAACGCCGCGCGTCAAAACGCACGTGCGTCTGATGTATGAAAGCGACTCAGATTTGGCCGAGGACTGTGAAGATCCCCAAATGACAAACTCTACAAATGTAACCAGTACATTTAGGAGTAAATGTGACGCCTCACCGCGCCGTCGGGTTCAGCACGAAGCGTTCAGGGAAACGCGGCGCGGCAAGAGCGCGCAGACTAAACTCTGAAACAAGCACGAAATAAAAGCTCTTTACGCGCCGATGGAGCGTTTGGAATCAGAACTGCGCATCAGACACTGTGCAGATATGTCAAGCATAACAGGTGCAGTACAATCAATCAATCTATCTATCTATCTATCTATCTATCTATCTATCAATTGATCTGAGCGCAAAGCTCAAACAGGAAGCTGTGAATGACTCAAACTGCGTTTAATGACGCTGTTTCTGCGCTTGCGGTGGACGCGGCGCGTTTGATGCTCATTCATGCGTTTTAGTGCTCGTCAAAGGCTCGATCTCACCAGGTGTATGAAGTATAAAGGTGCAACAGGAAGTCAGTGTGACGGTTTTACAGTCACGTAGAGGACACAAACCTGCAGCTTCACGCGGGCTGACCCGAGCACATGTCTGCGGGTCTGAGGCGGATCATCACGGGGACCGTCACCGTGATTCCGGTTGAGTTTCGAGGAACTGGGTCATGATGACAGCGGTCGGTCGCTGGGTCGCTCGGTGTCAGGTGGGCGTGTGTACGTGTGTGCACGGGCGTGTGCGTGTGCGCGCCTCCCTCCTGCGCTGAGGCCGTTGCCGGTGCACATGGACCGGCTCACCGGGCCATGTGCGCTTTGTTTTCACGGAGCTCGGCGCGCTGTGATTGGCTGCCGCTCAGGCTGAGCTCGTTGCGTAATTCTCCTGCTCACCTCCTCCTCCTCCTCCTCCTCCTCCTCCGTCTGATCGGGTTTCTGTCTCCTCTCTGCTGCTCACTGTCCTGCACGTTTGACAAGAACAAAACTGTAACTCACCTGTGTGAAGGTGTGAACATGGCATCACATGTTCATGTTGAATATTCACACATTCACACTGTGATCACGTGAATGTTACCAGTGAACAAACTCATGTTTCAGCTTCATGGAGAACACATACATGATCAATAATCAGTATTGATTCGACCTGTGCTCAGATCAGTTTCACAGGTGTGTGTCCCCCCCCTCCGGTTACCATGGTCACAGCAAACTCTGTGTTCACCATCTGACTGATGGGACCAGGTCTGTTCTGGTCTGGCTCAGCTGGATGAGGTCTGTTCTGGTCTGGCTCAGCTGGACCAGGTCTGTTCTGGTCTGGCTCAGCTGGACCAGGTCTGTTCTGGTCTGGCTCAGCTGGATGAGCTCTGTTCTGGTCTGGCTCAGCTGGACCAGGTCTGTTCTGGTCTGGCTCAGCTGGACCAGGTCTGCTGTGGTCTGGCTCAGCTGGATGAGGTCTGTTCTGGTCTGGCTCAGCAGGTGTTGACAGTCTGAAGACTCTGAGGTCTTCAGATCAGTTGCTGTCGTCGTTCTTCTGAAGGTTTTTTGAAACCTGTTTGGGATCTGGGACTGAGTTTTGGATCCAGTTCCCTCTGTAGAATCCAGTCCTTCAGGCCTGGATCCAGGACCTCTCCAGACTCTTCTTCTCAGCACAAACAGAAACAAGCTGCTGTTGTCTCGTAAAAAGAGACGTCTCCTGATGTTAGCATGCTAACAGCTAGCTGCAGCCCGGCCCGTCTCATTTGACCACTTTGGACGTGCAGAAGACGAGTTTAGTTTACTGATCGTGACGCAGACGTCGAACTGGACGGACACCAGATGATCATCAGAGCCGGCGATCAGCAGCTCGGCTCAGATGTGGACACGTTCAGACAGAATCTTGTGTGTCTTCATTGTCCCTGGAGTCCTGGAGCTGCTGGAGACGTTGTGTCTGTTTACTGTTGTTTTGTTTGTGTTTGTTGTTCCAAAATCTGTTCATGGAATTCATGTTTAGGGGCCAGAATCACTGAGGGTCCTCACAAGTATACCAGTCCAGCCTGAGTGTGTGTGTGATCAATGGAGGGAACGTGAGAGCAGTAGCAGAGCAGTATGTGTGTGTGCTTGTGTGTGTGTGTGTGTGTGTGTGTGTGTGTGTGTGTGTGTGTGTGTGTGTGTGTGTGTGTGTGTGGGCGGGCCGGACTGGAGCCAGTCCCGTTGCACAGTCTGCTGTGTGGAGGAGGCACGTGGCTGAGGGGCGTGACCACACACGAGCCCGTGCTCCCCCCTCCTGCAGGAGGAGGAGGAGGTGCATCACTGACAGCAGCAGAGGAGACGCTCCTCAGATCTGATCTCAGAACTGTGATCTGATCCGCCTCAGACGTTTTATCATATTCCTGTCGTACTCTTTACGTCCCTGGAGGACACTTCTGGAGCTTTAGTGACAGTATGACTGGTCTTCATCAGCGTATGGAGACGCTGATGAAGACGCTGATGAAGACGCTGATGAAGACGCTGATGAAGACGCTGTTGTCAAACTGTCAACATTAACCTTTCAACTTCGTTCATGCTCGTTTCTGTCTGTTTCTGTTTCTCATCAGACTCAAGTAGCACTGAATGCTAACTGCTAACAGACCTCATCAATTAGCCTCACACACATTCCTTCATCACCATGAACACACACACTGTAGATCATTCTGACACACACACACA
>JBBMOE010000106.1:176532-179032 GCA_037975065.1 Chaetodon trifasciatus | reverse complement strand
CTCAAGGCCGGCACCTTTGAGGTAAGACAGGTGTAGCATCACGCGAACACCGTCCACGACTTCGGTCAGTTAGTAAAACTCAGAGTGAAGGAGGTGGAGCTGTGCCGGGACAATAGCTTCAACAGCTTCTTTCTTCCTCCAGGTGCTGATGGTGCGCTTCGCATCCTTGTTCAACGTGAAGGAACAGACGGTGACCTTCATCTCTGGTGCCACCTACAGCCTGGAGGAGCTGAGGGCGATGGGAATGAGCGGGCTGCTGGGAGCCATGTTTGACTTCAGCCACAAACTGGCTGCACTGGAGCTGAACGCCCAGGAGCTGGGACTGTTCACCGCCGTGGTGCTGGTGTCCGCAGGTGAGGCCGGAGGGATGATGGGGGTGTCGGTCAGTGATGAAGTCCCGCCTCTATTAGTTACTGTTGCTAAGCTGTTGATGTTTCTGCTCCATCACAGCACATGAACCGTTTAGGGATAACTGATGTAGATTTACAGTCAACCAAATCTGGATTTTACCACAGTCCCACACAGCATGCATCAGCTCTCTAATATTCTATTTATGAACTTTATCTCCACTATGAAAGATTCACTACATTATTGTTAATTGGACAGTTTAACATTGAGCAGGTAACCATAAGAAGAGTTGAGTTGGTGTTCATTGGCAAACTAATCTCTAATAGAAGCCTGTTCAAATAAAGGCCTGGTCCTCTCTGACATGGGGTTATTAAAGGCGTGACATTCTTGAACTGTTCTGCTTTGGTCAAATCAAAGAAGTTTTATTAATCTGTCCAGGAAATGAATCTGCTTCCCTCCATTACTTCGCTGCATGTCCACCAACGGTTCTCCTCCTCTTCCTCCTCAGACCGCTCCGGTATTGAGAACGTGGCGTCGGTGGAGCACCTGCAGGAGAACCTGATCAGAGCTCTGCGCTCGCTGGTCAGCAAGTCGCCTCCCGGCAACAACCACCACAACGTGGACTCGCCACGCTTCACCAAACTGCTGCTGAAGCTGCCCGACCTGCGAACGCTCAACAACATGCACTCTGAGAAGCTGCTGTCCTTCCGCATCGACGCCTAATGACCTCACAGCTGATGTCACTGATGACATCACCTCGCTGCCTGTTCACTCAGATCAGTGTCACTTCCTGTGGTCGCTGATGATAATAAACATCATGTGGTGCTCTCTTTGGCCATGACATCAGCTTTTGACATCATCATCATCCCTGACGTCATCCCATCGTAAAGACTGAGGTGGTGATGACGTCACCAGAACTGTTCAGCACTCAGCTCTCCGCCAAAATAAGAGTCTGTAGCTTGCAAATTACATACTGATTGGCCAAGTTAAAGGAGCGGTCCAACATTTTAAGAATGCTTGATAGCTTGTTTTGCCCAAAGGTGAATGAAGATGTTTAGCTTAGCTTAGCACAAAGACTGGAAGCAGGGGGAAACTGTTAGCCAGGCTCTATCAAAACAGAAAAATTCCATCTTAAAGCCCAACTATCAGAGTAAAGTAAAAAGGAGACACTGTGGTTTTAACTGCGTCTGTTAGCATCAGAGCTGCTTGTTGAGAGCTCTTTAACGAAGGCAGCCCCGTGTGATGGCATCTGTGCATGAATGAAGGAGTTTTTAAGGCCAGGTTTGAGCGACTGTCAATGAAACCAACTGACTGCAGGACGAGCTGCTAACGAGCTCATCAACTAACATCCAACATGTCAATCAGACAGACTTGAGGCTGTTTTCTCTTTTAAAGGAGCTAGGCTAACAGTTTCCCCCTGCTTCCGGTCTTTGTGCTGAGCTAGTTCACACTCACATCCTGAATCAGGGACGAGGACAAGCTTTATTAAAATGTCGGACTCTTCCCTGACAGACTTTTCCAGGACAAAGGGAACATCCAGAACTTCCAAGCACCTCGTTCACTTGTTGTTTTGACACACGGAGAAAAGCTGCTGTGGATTTTTGTTGTCCTACTTTCAACATTCAGCTGAATATGTTTGTCTTCAATCTGTTGAGTCCACCAACACCAGCCAATAGCATGAAGGAACGGCAGTGACGGACAGCTCCGCTGATCAATGAGATGGAGGAGGAGGGGTGATGTGTTCAGGTACAATCAGAAAGCTGCTGTCGTCTTTCTAACAAACTTTATGCAGCTGATCTTCTGTATGGAAACTGTAAACAGTACAAATATCCAGCTTTGTTTGAACTGTTTGAAGAACCGCGTTTGACACGCAAAGATATTATATATCTATATTTTTTGTTAACATGAATATATGCCTGTGCAAATATTATGAGTGTATAAAGTGTGTGGGAAAGTGTTGAAATGCATCTAATGGACATGAGATACTCTGTTTGTATTTTAATCTGTGTTTTATGTTGTAAAGACTTCATATATAAATATATATACAGTGTGTATGTATACATACATGTACACACACATCAGAGTCCTGAACGTCTCGTTTTTCTTTCATTTGTTTCTGAAGATTTTCAGCTGAAATACAGAATTATTCAAA
>JBBMOE010000106.1:164032-171532 GCA_037975065.1 Chaetodon trifasciatus | reverse complement strand
GCTGTAATGAAAGCTTTTTCCTCTGAAGAGAAGATCTAACGAACACTGAACATGGACCACAGATCGAGCCTCGCGCTGCAGCAGCCGTGCACTTCCGCCCGCTCAGGTCACGTGCTCCTGTCTGTTGACGATAGTGAAATGAAAAAAATCTCAGTAGAGATCTGCAGCACAGAAGCTAACGGCTAACCGCAGAGCTAAGTGTCCGCAGAGGAGAAATACAGCAGAGAGTGAAGCACCGACAGAGACATGAAACACTGAGCAGACAGAGTAAAGGATGACTTAACCCACAGAGAGCCGGTAACGCTCACAGGTAGGATTTATTTCACCTGTCTGGACGTGTTGGTGATGATGCACAGACTCCTGCTAATGCTAACACTCAGCTATCTGGCTAGGCCAGCGGGTTAGCTAGCTCCTCATATCAGTAACTAACAGTTTTTACTGCGATGTGAAGCTAACAGGCCAGTGTGCGTGTGTGTGTTTGTGTGTGGATGTGTGTGTTTGTGTGTGCGCGTGTCTGTCCGGACAGATGTTGATTATTAAACCAAACAGCTGGAGAAGAGCTTCGCAGAGAAGTCGAAGTGTTTGTTCAGCAGACCGCAGAGGTTCAGTGTGAGGCCGGTGCTGATGATGCTAGCCAGGAGCTAACTGAGCTAGCTGACGATGCTGACGAGCGGAAATCAAATCGATGCTTTTCTTTTCTAACTAGATTAAATGTCTCGAAAACTGAATTTAGTTGGGAAAAGTCTTTAGAGTCTGTTTGGTGAGCTAGTCCGGCCTTAACAAGTCCAAGTGTACTGGTTTTGGATCGAGACCAGGTCTGATGTGGTCTGCAGAGAAGTCGAAGCTAGTTGTAGGTCTCTTTTGACATCGAGGACAAAAGTTCAGAGATCTGAAAGAGGGATTTAAGCAGACCCCCTTCTAATGTAGTCCAGGTCTGGCAAGGCGAGGGGCTTTGGATCACACCCGGTCTGATGTGGACTCGATCGAGACTGTTCTGACAAACACAGTAAAGCTCCCACAGATCTGATCCGGGTTCAACCTGTGTTTAGGGTCTACATGGTCATCCAGTCCAGATTTGTTCAGGTTTTTGATCTAGCCCTGGTCTGATGTGGTCTGGATGTAAAATACAACTGAAATGAGCCTTTTTCTGTCTTTACAAACTGAACAGAGGTGTTACTGTCCAGGTCTGAGAGTTGTTTTGTTTTTGTTTTTTTATCTAGATCTGGTTTGATGTGGTCTGGGTGGTAAACCAGCAGTGGAACTGCCCTGCAAACACATGAAGGGTTTACGTAAAGACTGTTTGAAAGCGTCTCTGGATTCTGGATGTGAATGTAGTCCAGGTCTTGTGGTTTCGATGTAGATCTGGTCGAACGTGTTTGATGAGATGTTTGCTGTGGCAGATGTTCAGAGGAAATGTTCGCCAGCCGACGTCCTCGAACCCGTCATCGCTGTCGCGTGTCGTCCGTCCATCAGTCAAACTTTATTATACTCGCGTTCACAGACAGATATCCCTCCGCTCCGGCAGGTAGTGCCGCTGCGGCAGCTGGTGTGGCAGAGGTGGGTGTTCAGCTCGATTCGCTCCCTCGTCTGATTCTGGGACCTGATCAGGAGTTCCGGCTGAGAACTTTTGTCCACGTCACAAACTGGACTGGTGACATTTATGCTTCATGCAAGTACGGTTAAAACGAAACAATTTGATTGGCTGTCAGGGGTTTTCAGGGACAATGTGATCGTCTAGTGTTTGATGCTAATTGCAGCCTCAGAGTTTGAGATGCTCTGATTGGTGCAGATGGAGAGCAAGCTTCATTCTGACTGGTTAATGACAGACAGGGGGTGCGGTTTGGTTTCTATGGAGACTTCAACAGAAAGACTGGACTGAGACGTGCTGCGTTTGTGTGTTTCAGGGTGATCAGGTGTGTGTTGGAACAGCAGCAGGATGCCCATCCCTCCACCTCCACCCCCACCTCCAGGGGGACCCCCACCTCCCCCCACCTTCAGCCAGGTAACCACACACACACACACACACACACACACACACACACACACACACACACTCACAGTCGTCATCATTATTTTCTCCTCCTCTTCTCTCCCATCATCCCTCTTCTCCTGCCTCTCTGAGGAACTCTCATGCTTCATCCCCTCTGTGCTCATCATCATCTTCACTCTTCTCTTCTGTGTCTGCCTTCATCATCATCATCATCTTCACTCCTCTGCTCTGTCTCTGCCTTCATCATCATCATCATCATCATCTTCACTCCTCTGCTCTGTCTCTGCCTTCATCATCATCATCATCATCATACCTCACTCTGCTCATACCTCATGTCACTTGCAGTACTTGTATGTGTTAATACTTTGGATGTTTGACTCTTTGCTCTTCTGGTTGGATAAACCTCATTTCGTCGTCTCTGTTGTCACTCTGACGATGACAATAAAGTTGTAATCTGTTTTGTTTTTTTGTGTTTTGAGCTGAAACGATTAGTCGATGAATTTATGGGCCGATTGACGGAAATGTGATCGGTTTTATTTTGATTATTGATCACTCGTTTCCATCTGTCCTGTGAGAAGAGGCCGCTTTGGATCCACAGTGGACTGATGGCGTGATTCTCCCTCTTTGCTCCTCTCCCGCAGGCCAACACCAGCCCTCCCAAGCTGAGCAGGGAGGAGAGCAAAGGTCGCGGCGCTCTGCTGTCGGACATCTGTAAAGGCACCAGGCTGAAGAAGGTGGCGGTGGTGAACGACCGCAGCGCTCCGCTGCTCGACAGTAAGAGCCAAACACCAAAGAGCCAAACACCTCCCACAGATCACCCATACATTCGCTTATACCAATACCTACACCAGCAGCAGAGCCAGCCTAAACAGCAGGGGGCGCCGCCCGAGGAGCAGCAGAGGACGGCCGGAGATAGGAGCGCTGCTCTGACGCTAGAGAGTAAGACCACAACCCTTCTGTGCTGTTAGAGGACGATGCAGGAGGCAGCAGGGTGTCGGCCAGCCGCTCCTCTCCTTCTCTGAGCCAAAGGAACGAGCAGCAGATCTGTTTCATGAGAGGAACCCAAACTGAATCCATGCAAACCAGTGACTGGACGAGAGGACGTACATGTTCCTGCTCAGTGGTTGTTTGTTTGTCAGATTGATGCTTCGAAACCATCTTTTAGTCAAACTGACACCAAAACATTTTGATCAGTTTTTTTTGTTTTCCCAAAAAAACTCAAAAGAAGTGAGATCACTGAAGGAGTTTGTGGTTTATGCTGCAGAGAGAGAAGAAGAAAAGTCTCACTCTTAAAACGAGTCAGACTGATGCTTCTCAATCATTGAAACTCCATCTTTGGCTGAGCTTCAATAGT
Source organism: Chaetodon trifasciatus (assembly GCA_037975065.1). Lineage (NCBI taxonomy): Eukaryota > Metazoa > Chordata > Actinopteri > Chaetodontiformes > Chaetodontidae > Chaetodon > Chaetodon trifasciatus. The sequence continues at coordinate 168,188 of JBBMOE010000106.1, read as the reverse complement.
GAAAACCCCCCATCCAGAACAGAGAACTCATGAAGCAGACAAAGTGTCGTTTTTCCACAATGAATTAACTCACAGAGTTCATGTCCATCAGCTGAAGCTCAGAACGTCTGCAGGTGTTCATTCAGCAGCTGGAGAAATGGGAGATGTTCTCTCTGCTCTGCTGAGTCCTTGTTGATCATGTAGACCAGTTCAGAGCTTCAGACTGGAGGTGACGTGAACCTACAGACCCGGTGTGTCAGACCTTCAGCCGGACAGAGACTGACGCCTCCTCAGGGGGGCGCCGGAGAGCTGAAGGGGGGGGGGGGTCATCCAATCATACTGAGCGATGATTGGATGAACCATCTGTCTGTCACCGTCAGTCACTTCAACCAATCAGATCAAGGAGCCATATGACAGGAGAGCAGAAGCCAGTCAGATTGTGAATCAGCTGATCTCACTCCACACCTGATTGGACTGTTTGTTGATGGCTGTTTTTATTTGTCCTCCACATCTGATGTGTTACTATTGTTTGTGTCATCCTCCACTTCTGATATGTGAGCAGAGTTTCCATATTCAGACACTCACACAGCACCTCAAAACCTGCTGTCTGCTCAGGTGAAGGACAGGTGATAGACAGGTGATGGGCAGGTGATGGGCAGGTGAAGAGCACGTGAAGAACACGTGAAGGTCAGGTGAAGGTCAGGTGAAGGACAGGTGAAGGACATGTGAAGGTCAGGTGAAGGTCAGGTGATGGGCAGGTGATGGACAGGTAAAGGGCAGGTGATGGGCAGGTGAAGGTCAGATGAAGAACACGTGAAGGACAGGTGAAGGTCAGATGAAGGACACGTGAAGGTCAGGTGAAGGTCAGGTGATGGGCAGGTGATGGACAGGTCATGGACAGGTGAAGGACAGGTGAAGGTCAGATGAAGAACACGTGAAGGTCAGGTGAAGGTCAGATGAAGGACACGTGAAGGTCAGATGAAGATCAGGTGAAGGACAGGTGATGGGCAGGTGATGGACAGGTGAAGAACAGGTGAAAGTCAGGTGAAGGACAGGTGAAGGTCAGGTGAAGGACAGGTGAAGGTCAGGTGATGGACAGGTTAAGGACAGGTGAAGGACAGGTGATGGTCAGGTGATGGGCAGGTGAAGGACAGGTGAAGGGCAGGTGATGGGCAGGTGAAGGACAGGTGAAGGACAGGTGAAGGTCAGGTGAAGGTCAGGTGATGGACAGGTGAAGGACAGGTGATGGGCAGGTGATGGGCAGGTGGAGGAGCGGCTGGTTAGAGCAGACCCTACAGCGTCCTGCAGAGTGCCTGTTGACCTGATGATGCTTGCTGCTGTGTCAGCTGTCAGGTGTGAAGATGTCTGCTGTCCAGGTGAATCTGTGGAAAACCAGAACAGACTCTCAGAGTGAAGCTCGCTGATGAGCAGGAAGAATCTGGTTTGTTTCATCTGAAGACAAACAGAAAAATGAAGCCACAGTTTAAATGTTGGAGCTGTTTGCTGTTGAACAGAAACTGTGTGAAAGCAGATTTTAGGCATACAGTCAGGGGGACGATCCATGGACACATCTAGTCCACTCAGTTCTATGTTTACGTCTATGTGGCGTCCTCCGTCCTTCACTGGCAGCGTGCTGGTACCATTCAGCTAAAATACAGCCATCACTAAATGTGGCCTTCACTAATGCAACACAAGGTGAGAAGGCCTGTCCTGGAGATGCAGACGGTGTCCTTGCGTCTCTATGTCCCCTCCAGTGATGTCCTGGTGCTGCTGACAGCTGAGAACGCTAACGCTGCAGCTGGAGACTCTGCACAGAGGCACAGGGCGGATGATTACACAGGCGTTCAGCAAGAAATAGTTCCACTTCCAAACTGTGGGGTCAGACCAGCTCGTTCCAGGATCAGAGAGGAACCACGTGATGTTTCCTGTTTGGAGTAAAACTCCGTCTGTCCTCCACGGTCCTGTTACAGAGCTGAGCGTGCTGCAGAGGCCGTTAGCCTGCTAGCTTGTTAATTATTATGGAAACGCTGTGAATTGTTATTATGAAGGCCGTCACAGCAGCTGCTCCACCTTGGTGTAATGTGGCTGTGCTAAGGTAGCTGAAGAGCTAATTTAAGGCTGCTCAGCTCACCTGCTTCCTGTCAACACAAAGCTTCCTGCAGTAGAGTTTGTAACACCTGACGGGGCGGCAGACATCTTTAACAGCTGCACAGAAACATCTGACTGATCCTTCAAAGATAACTCTGATTTATTCCAACTCATCATGTGAATCACTGATAATAATAATCCAGGACTCACCAGGTTAATACCTGATGTCACTGCAGAAAGTATTGGCAACAAAGTGTACTAAAGTACCAAAAGTAGAAGTACTCATTATGCAGAATGGCCCCTTTCAAGTTGATGTATGTTACTGTTTGATAACTTGAAGCATTAATGTCAGCTGGTCAATATGGAGTTCATTTTAGTTACTTTATATCCTGCTGTGTAAGGCAGAGGCCTTAACTTCATTTTCTTCAGACAGACGCAACGTGAGGCTGACCTCAGGCAGCGTGACAGCGTACGATGACTAAAGACACCTCAGCTTGTTGAGTGTCCGGTCTGCAGCGACATCTTCAGAGTACATTTACTGGTCCGTGTCAGACTTTAAATACCTGAACCAAGTCCATGGGACAGAAGAAGCCCCTCTTTGAGGGTCGACCTCTTCGTTTTGTCTCTGCTGTCCTTCTCCTGTCCAGAAGGGTCTTGTCCTTAGTTGCATTCACCGTCCTCAAACTGTCACTCAGATGATGAAGATTATTGCTGTAAAGAGCATCATTGGTGACAGCAACACAAACAACAGAGCATAATATGAAACCACAGGATAGTGTACATCTGCAGTACTACATTTAACAAGGATTCATCAATCTCACATACTGCAGATCCTCAAGTAGTGGCCCGGGCCTGTATTCAGTCAGCTGCAGAGGAAACAGGCCTGTTTGCCCTGCACTGAGCTGTTAGCACAAACTCAACACTTCCGGTATTTGTTTCACATTAAAAGCTCTGCAGTGGACAGAATCCCTTCATTTCCTAATGAGCCTTTATTGTGAAGTATTTCCAGTGTTCTCATCTGGTACTTCAAATGCAGCTCGTTGAGGCCTCTGCAGTCCGTTCATTGGCTGTTTGTCTTCTGTCTGAACACGAAAGAAGAAAATGTCTTTAAGGTTTACGAGACCGATTCCAGAGCAGCTGTGACGCAGTGTAAACATCAGTAAACAGGAAGTGATCAGCTGATCTGACCACTTTGTGAACACACACTTGATTCTGGTCTCATTTGTTTCACTGAGTTCAGACTGTTTTGGAATCTGGTTCGTCTTTGAGTGCTTCACTGTTTTTGTGCTCAGTCATGATGGAGGCGGCGTGCACGCCTCAGCCCTGTGATGTCATAGATACTAGATTTAACGTGTTTTTGACTGTTTGTTTGTCACTCATGTTGTGCGGTCGATGATGTCATCGGAGCTGCGTGGGAGCGTAAACATTCAATTTTACCATCTCACCTCACCCCACCTCACCCTTTACCTCACCTCAGTGTTTGACACTCACCTCACCTGCATCCCTCCTCACCTTCACACACATTTTCATACAGTCGGTGATGTCATCGTAGTGTCAGTGATGTCATCATAGTGTCAGTGTGGTGTAGTGACATCGTGCCCTCAGGAGGAGGAGCCCTCATTCACCTGTCCAATGGTTGTGGTTCTTAGAGCCCAAAGGAGGTGGAGCAGCAACAGGGGGAGCCAATGGCAGCGCAGCAGGAAGTCCATCAGGTTCTGTTCCACCAATTGGAGGGCTGTTCACAGGTGGAGTCCCTAAACTGAGGCCGGTTGGAGGTGAGTGAGATGGTTTGCAGTAAGGTGTTGTAGCATGCAGTAACGAGCAGTAACGTGTAGTAACGTACAGTAGTGTGCAGTAACGTGCAGTAACATGCAGTAACATGCAGTAATGTACAGTAACATGCAGTAACGTACAGTAACGTGCAGTAACGTACAGTAACTTACAGTAACATGCAGTAGCGTGCATTAACGTACAATAACATGCAGTAATGTACAGTAACTTACAGTAACATGCAGTAACATGCAGTAACGCACAGTAACGTACAGTAACATGCAGTAACGCACAGTAACGTACAGTAACATGCAGTAAC
>JBBMOE010000106.1:117880-138158 GCA_037975065.1 Chaetodon trifasciatus | reverse complement strand
TGTTATCAGCAGCGTGTCAGCAGTGTGTTATCAGCAGTTTATTATCAGCAGTGTGTTATCAGCAGTGTGTCAGCAGTGTGTTATCGGCAGTGTGTCAGCAGTGTGTTATCGGCAGTGTGTCAGCAGTGTTATCAGCAGTGTGTTATCAGCAGTGTCATGGAGTCGCTGAGTGTTGCGGTTCACTGTCAGTGTTTTGAAGCTTCTTGTAGTCATGAACAGGTGAAGTCGTCTGTAACAGTCTCATGTTGGTGACCAGGACCAGGCGGACGGCTCAGGGAAACGCAGGCTGGATAATGGAGAGGTGGGCCGCTGGAAGCTCACGGATGACCCTCCCCCGAAAAAGAAAGCCCCTCCCTCCCTGGAGGAGGGGGGGAGGACGGATGGGGGACACAAGAGGAAGAAGGAGAAGGACCTGCCTCCGGACAGCGGGCCCAAGAAGAAGGTGAACACAGTCTGCTGTTTCAGAGGTGGAGGACATGATGCTGGTTGTGTGTTGAACCTGTCTGCAGCGCTGACTGTCTGTCTCTTCTTCCTGTCTCTTCTTCCTGTCTCTTCTTCCTGTCTCTCTCTCAGATGAAGGGCGCCCACGAAAAACGCCTCAAAAAGGTAAGAAGTCTTTACTGTTGGGAAGGAGGAAGCAGCCAGTTTGTCTGAGACGACTTGTCGTCTCATCAGTGAGTTGAAAGTTTGGCAGAGTTGAGGTCTTCTGTTAAATGTCCACAGCACCTGGCTCAGTCCCAGCTCCAGTGTCCATTGGTTGTCCAGCAGCCACATGGACAATGACGCTTTCAGACATTTTTTTACGTGTTACTCACATAAATACGTTTTCAGACACGTAGACGTGGTTGAACTGAATGTCCTGAACACCAGCGAGCGTCAGACCGGTGCCAACAGAGTAACATGCTGCCTGTGGACCGGAGAGGACGAAGAGACAGAGTCTCCCTCTGCTCTTCCTCCTCTACAACTTTACAGGAAAACAAATCAGTGAAAAGAGTTTTGACCCAGTTTGATTTGAATTTTTCTGTCCACCAGAAACCCAAACAGGAGGCGGCTGAGTCGAACGGTCCCACCTCCTCAGCTGGAGGAGGAGCGGGAGGACTGCAGGGCTCCTCAACAACCACTTCTTCTCAGCCAGGGGGAGGAGGAGTGGGAGGTGCAGGGGGGACGTCGAACGCAGACCAGCGCTCCCATCACAGAGAGAAACTGGAGCGTTTTAAGAGGATGTGTCTGCTGGAGCGTCGGCCCGAGTCCTCATCCTCGTCCTCCTCCAGCTCGGAGTCCGACTCGGAGTCCGACTCTGATGACTCCCTGAGGGGGGAGCAGGCGGGAGGAGGCTCCTCGCCTTCGTCATCCTCCCCTGCCCCGCCTCCTCCCGTCGTCTATGGCAACAGCAGCGGGGGGCGGGCAGAGAGAGAGAGGAGTCGCAGCGAGCGGGAGAGAGAGAGGGAAAGGGAACGCCGCCTGGCCGAACTGGGCTTCAGCGCCAGCGAGGAGTCCGAGGGGGAGGGAGTGAGGGGGGAGGAGGAGGTACGGGAGGAGGAAGAGGGCGGGGGAGTGGGGGAGAAAGCTCGGCGGAGAGGGGGAGGAGGAGATGTGGGGTTACCGCCTCGAGGGCGGAAAGGTGGACTGCTGGACGGAGAGGAGGTGGACATGCCCACGTCTGATAGGACCAGGAAAAACTCCACCTCCCTCCCCCCACCCTCACCCCTCTCCTCCAATCAGATGCCTCCGTCCTCACAGCATGACGGCTTCACGGGGAAGCAGCGCAGCAACGGGCAGGAGGCGCGTAACGGACGGACACGAGGAGGGACAGGAGGGGGCGGAGGGGGGAGGGAGGGAGGGGAGAAGGAGAACGCCAGCGGTGGTCTGACCAATCACAAACACAGCGGGGGCGGGACTAAAGGCAGCGGGAGCCGTGGCAACAAGATCCGTAGCAACAGTAAGAACCAGACATCCAGAAACACAACCTCCTCCTCGTCCTCCAACCCCACCTCTAATGGAGGTGGAGGGGGTGGAGGCCCGGGGGGAGGTGGCCTGATGATGTCAGTGATGGCGACGTCGCCCTGCACGCAGCCATCCCGCCTCGCCTCACGCTCTCAGATGATGAAGCGCAGCCCGCCGGCCGTGCCGTCACCTCCCCGGCCCATTCAGATGGAGAGACACCTGGTGCGTCCTCCCCCCGCCTGCCCCGAGCCCAGCTGCCTGCCGCTGGACTCTGGCTCCTCCCACATCATGACACGTGACGTGTGGCTCAGAGTTTTCACTCACCTGAGCCAGAGAGAGCTGTGTGTCTGCATGAGGGTCTGCCGCACCTGGAGCCGCTGGTGAGTGACATGACGGACAGACAGACGGACGGATGGACATGAGAGACATGACAGATGGACAGATGGACGGATGTGCCAGACATGACAGATGGACAGACGAACGGACATCATGACAGATGGACAGACAGACAGACGGACGGACGGACGGACAGACAGACGGACGTGACAGACTGACAGACATAACAGACGGACATTACAGATGGACGGACAGACGGGCTGACGTCACACTGCTACATTTCAGTCAGTTCATAGAAAATCATGACGTCATCGATTGGGGGTGTGGTCCGTGTGCTTGCTTTTGACCAATGTTGCTTGACGTGAATGTCCCACGAGAGCAGACGACAGCAGATGTCCCTCTGAACAGAAATCAGACGTTTGTGTGTGACGCTGGTCTTTGTCTCCCTCAGGTGTTGTGATAAAAGGTTGTGGACTCAGATCGATCTGAGCCGGCAGCGCTCCATCACCCCTCCCATGCTGAGTGGTATCATCCGCCGACAGCCCGTCTCCCTGAACCTGGGTTATACCAACATCTCCAAGAAGCAGTTAATGTGGCTCATCAACCGCTTACAAGGTGCTGCCGACACTTCCTGTTTACCTGTCTACTGTAAACTGATGGTGAACTCGTCAGCCTGTTCCGGAGCTTTCAGCTGTGTTCTGCAGGCTTCTTCAGCAGATGAGTCGCTCAGCACAGAGCTGAAGTTCATCTGCTGAAGAACTTCCATGTGAGACAGTTGAAACGAGCCATGAAAGTTCATCAGGGAGTCTGACGTTCACACTGTGTTTCTTCTTTGTCTCAACACGTTCATGCTGTCAGCAGCAGGAAACCACTGTTAACTCCTTTCGACTCCCATCTCACCTGTGTCTCTCACCTGTGACACTCTGCGAGTCTCACCTGTGTCTCTCACCTGTGACACTCTGCGAGTCTCACCTGTGACTCTCACCTGCGACTCTCTCTGTGACTCTCTCTGTGACTCTCTCTGTGACTCTCACCTGCAAGTCTCACCTGTGACTCTTACCTGTGACTCTCACCTTCGACTCTCTCTGCGAGTCTCACCTGTGACTCTCTCTGTCACTCTCACCTGTGACTCTCTCTGCGAGTCCTGCCTGTGACTCTCTCTGTGACTCTCACTTGCGACTCTCACCTGTGACTCTCACCTGTGACTCTCTCTGCGAGTCTCACCTGTGACTCTCACCTGCGACTCTCACTTGTGAGTCTCACCTGTGACTCTCACCTGCGACTCTCACCTGTGACTCTCACCTGCGACTCTCACCTGTGAGTCTCACTTGTGACTCTCTCTGCGAGTCTCACCTGCGACTCTCTCTGTGACTCTCACCTGCGAGTCTCACCTGTGACTCTTACCTGTGACTCTCACCTGCGAGTCTCACCTGTGACTCTTACCTGTGACTCTCACCTGCGAGTCTCACCTGTGATTCTGTCCTGTTAGGTCTGTTGGAGCTGAATGTGTCTGGGTGTCCCTGGCCAGCTGTCTCTGCTCTGTGTCAGGCCGTTTGTCCCTGTCTGAAGCTGCTGGACCTCAGCAGAGTGGAGGACCTCAAAGACTCACACCTGAGAGAGCTGCTGGCCCCCCCACCTGACACCAGGACAGGTGAGAGACCCTCACATCAGCATCACCTGACAGGAGAACTGTGTCAGGAAGGATTTGTCGTCTGCTAAGACATGAAGGTTTTTCGGTTTGGTGAAGCATCTGATGTCAGGTGATGATGCTCTTCTCCTCTCAGCTGGTCAGTCAGTCTTGATTTCTCATTGGTTGATTGGATCTTGACCTTCAGCTTCTCGTTAACGTCCTCATGATGGTCAGATCAGATCTCTGTGAATTATTCGGACAAACTGACGCTTTGGGACATTTTGTGCATCTCTCCTGGTCCTCACCTGACCAGGTTAGACCCGAGTCAGTGTGGAATCCCTTAACTTTAAGAGGTTTCTACTCATTTAAACGTGTATTTGATTCATTTTGACTGATTCGTGGTGAACTTAAAACTCATAAAACAGATCTTTTTCTGCCCAGTTCACTGACTCGCCTCTCACATGTTCACGATCTCTGATTGGTCGATCAGCTCACGGTGAAACCAGAGTGGGGCGTTTCCAGAACGTGACGGAGCTGCGATTGGCCGGGCTGGACCTGACGGACGCCTCATCTCGTCTGTTGGTGCGTTACGTTCCTCACCTGAACAGGTTAGACCTGAGTCAGTGTGGAAACGTCACAGACCAGACGGTGCACACCCTCACCTCCCCCATCTCCCCCCTGAGAGAGAGCCTCACCCACATCAACCTGGCAGGTAAACGTCTGCAGGATGATCCTAAAATGTAACGACTCCACAGTCTAATTGTCTCAAACTGTAAATCTACTCTTCATCTCTTTGTTTTATGACGTCATGTTGGTCCGTCCCCCAGCTCCGTCTGACTTCCTGTGTGTGGCTCATTGGTTACGCTCATTGTCTCTTCATGTCTGTTGTGTCTCTGCTCACCCGCCTCTGTTCTGTCTCTGTTCTGTCTCTGTTCTGTCTCTGTTCTGCCTCTGTTCTGTCTCTGTTCTGTCTCTGTTCTGTCTCTGTTCTGTCTCTGCTCACCCGCCTCTGTTCTGTCTCTGTTCTGTCTCTGTTCTGTCTCTGTTCTGTCTCTGTTCTGTCTCTGCTCACCTGCCTCTGTTCTGTCTCTGTTCTGTCTCTGTTCCGTCTCTGTTCTGCCTCTGTTCTGTCTCTGTTCTGTCTCTGTTCCGTCTCTGTTCTGTCTCTGTTCTGTCTCTGTTCTGTCTCTGTTCTGTCTCTGCTCACCTGCCTCCGTTTTGTCTCTCAGGTTGCGTGAAGGTGACGGAGCAGTGCATTCCGTTGCTGCGTCGCTGCACCTCCCTGCAGACAGTCGACCTGCGCTCCTGCTCCCTCCTCTCCTCAGAGACCGGACAGCTGCTCTCCTTCCCTTCTCACACCTCTTCCTCTTCCTCGTCCACCTCATCCTCCTCCTCCACTGTCACCACCACAGTCGCTGCTTCATCGTCCTCCTCCTCCTCCTCTACGTCAGCCTCCTCCTCCTGTCCTCCTGAAGACAGAACGCTGCTAAAGAACAGCTAAAGTCCTCCTTCCTGTCATGTGACACTTGAGTCAATGGTCCGGAGGGCCCACAAGCCCCGCCTCCCACCTCACTACACTACAGACAGGTGAGGAGGAGGAGGAAGAGGAGGACATGGGTGAGAGGGGAGCCGTGCAACATTTCTCCTGACGTTGGAAAAGGTGTTGTTTTGGCGAGTACAGTGACTGAGGAGGAGGAGGAGGAGGAGGAGGAGGAGGAGGAGGAGCATATTTTGGGAAAGTTGTTGGTAATAGTTAAAAAAATTAGAAACCCTGAGCATGTACATATTTGTTCTCTGTACAATTTTGGGTGTGTGTATATATCTGTAGTTTACTGTAAATGACCTTTAACCTTTGGAACATCACCCCCCAACGCTCCTTTCCTTCCCTCATTTCCTTCTGTCCTTCCTTCCTTCCTTCCTTCCTTCCTTCCTTCCTTCCATCCAACGACCAGTCATCGTGCCAGGCGTCCTCCTGCTCGTCGGTAGCAGCAGAACGGGGAAGAGCGGGAACTGAGCGCTCCATGTTGTCCAGGCTTGGTGGCTGTGGTTTGACAGACAGGTGATGTGACTCCACCCACCACACAGGAAGTGAGACACCTGCAGGTGTGTCTCTGAGAACCATGTCTCAGCTCCAGCAGTAGGCTGGTCTGATGTTTGTGGTCCATCCGGTCAGAAGATGAGTGTAGACTGGACGGTTCTGGACTTAGGCTAACAGTTTCCCTCTGCTTCTAGTCTTTGTGCTAAGCTAGGCTAAACACATCTGTCTCTACGTCGGTGTCCTTTTTGTCATTTCTGAATCTGGGGAGTGAACTAAAACGTTAGATTGACTCAGAAAATGCATCTTTTATGTATGAAGTCTGCTGAGGTTAGCGAGCCTGCATGGTTACCCATAATCCCCCACTCTGTAGACGTTCACGTCTCTGCAGAAGGTTTATGTCCGCCTAAAGAGGGACAGACGTTCGTGGTGTTCAGCCGTCCCATTCAAACATTCAACCTTCATGTTCACACCGACGGAAACAGTTCCAATAAAGTTTATTCATAGCAGACGCTGGCATCCTCAGCAGCGTGGACAGAGAGGAGTGACGGTCTGACCCGTCAGCCTTGAGTCCGCCCATCAATCTGCCGTCGACGTGCCATCGCGCTGATTGATTATGTGGTCTGTCAACCATCAGACGTTCAGTTTCCTGTCAGGAGGAAAAGCAGGTCAGCAGAATCATCCATCAGCCAATCGGCTGGCTGCTGTTCCTGAGGACACGAGCCGCCGTTCAGACCGTGAACGCCTGAGTTTAAAGCTCAAAGTTGGTGTGGTGAGAAGGTACAGGTGGGATAATCAGACCAGGCAGGAGTCACCTTTGTAACACACCTGTCGCTCCGCTCAGTCAGGTCGTTACTTCACATTTAACCTTCAGTGTCGAGGCTGCAATCAGATGGTCATGAATGTATCCACACACTCTGTGTGTGTGTGTGTGTGTGTGTGTGTGTGTGTGTGTGTGTGTGTGTGTGTGTGTGTGTGTGTGTGTGTGTTGGAAAACAGTGTTGATTGTTTGAACTCGGTGGAGGTGGAACAGGAAGCTGTCAGCAGCTAACAGGAAGTCAGAGCAGGTTCACATATGCAATGACAATTCAAATCAAATGGAGTCCGTAAACAGGAAGTGACCTCAGCAGGTTACTGCTGTCAGATGACATGGCTGTAGTGTCTGTCTGCCTGCCTGCCTGCCTGTCTGCCTGTCTGTCTGTCTGTCTGGTCAGCAGGAAACTCCTGAATCTTGGTCCTGTGGCGGCGTTAGAGCTTCACAGCCCAGAATGACGTGAACAGACGGTGAAACGTCCAAACACACGAGACAAAGTCAAAGCAGAGACGAGCTGAGGACGGCCGAGAGGTCGTCTCACCAGCTGCTAGATCTCAACATCCTCTGCCAATCAGACGGAGCTAGGCTAACACTTTCCTCCTGCTTCCAGTCTTTGTGCTAAGCTAGGCTAAGCTAAGCTAAGCTAAGCTAACCAAACCAGACGCGTCTGGAGATGAAACTTGGTGTTGAATTCAAAGAGTTCAGTGAGCGGCAGTTTCAGACCAGGAGAGTTTTCTGACAGGTGAAGGTTGTTCAGGTGTGTTTCAGGTGTTTTCCTTCCTGTTTCCACGTGTGTGTGTGTGTGTGTGTGTGTGTGTGTGTGTATGAGTGTATGAGTAAAACTGAGCCTCAGTGTCTTCAACATTCGCCTCAGTCATTCATCTTCCCCTTGTCGTTTTCGATCTCTTCATCGTCCGTCTGCCTGTTTTCACCTCCGATCAGATTCTTTTGGGAAGTGATTGATCATTTTTTCTCAGGAGTTTTTTTTGTTTGTTTGTTGTTGTTTGTTTCTCTTTGAATCAGGTTTTAATTTATTTGTGTGCAGCGGTGGCGGCGGCAGCGGCAGCACTCCCATCCAGTCCAAACACACATTCCTGCGTTGAAGAGAGAAACCCGTTTGCTTTTGGTCTTTTTTCCTGTTTCCTGTTTGTGTGCGGCGTCTCATCCAGTTTCATGGATCCGTGTTGTTTTGTTGCTTTTCTTCTTTCGGCCTTCTTGTATTTTCTGTATTGTTTAAATTACAATGACGTGTTTGAATCTATTTCTATGGAAGCTCGTTTCTGCCAGGAAAAGACGAAAACCGTCATCATCATGTTGTTGAATCTGCTTGACTTGCCGCTCGTACTTTGGTTCACATGATTTTCCTTTTCTGTTCAGACTTCGTCAGTTCTTTGGTTTTCTTGGCTCTAATGGGCTCCTGGAGCTTCCTCGGGGGCCTCACTTATGAAAAATCTGTCGGTCTTGCTCTGAAGTTCATGTCAGGATCGTCGCTGAAGCAAGTTTTGCCTTTTGATGGTTCACATAAAAGAAATCGGAGCAAGATTTGGAGAAAAGTTTTTCATAAACGACGCCCTGATGTTAAAGCTGATCAGATCCAGATTCTGGCTTCAGTCACCTCAGAACACTGTCTGTCATGAGGGGCTGAGGCACTGAGGGGGGGGTCTGAAATATGGCCGGTATCATTTTTCATATCCACGTGTTTTCAGATGGACGCGACAGGTCAAACAGCAGCCAATCAAATGATGACTAAATTCTTCACATTTGTCTTGTCAGAGTTCGGTCGATGGTTGCCTTGTACTGGCTAGCATGTTGGTCAGCGTGTTCCACGTATGTTTCTCAGTATCGTATTAGCTTCATGGTTCCACATTAGCTAACGTTGGCTGGTCAGTTTCAAGTGTTCTGTCACAGTTATGGTGGCGTTACCTCTGCTGCACTACACTCAGAGAAAACTGAACAAAAGAGATGTTAAAAAAAGAACCTATGGTTTAATTTAGATTGTGCCAGAAAATGGCCTTTATCATTGGCAAGCTAACATTGGCTAGCAAGCTAATTAAGTTTTGGTTTCAGTGGTTCAAAGTAATCCTAATTTTCTGATACACCTTCAATCTGCATTATTTATGAGCTCATTAACAAGCTGAGCTAACAAACAAACACTAGCCAGCTAACTGGTGTTGGAAGATGTTAATTGCAGTATGCAAATTTTAATAATTAATACTGAAGAACAAACAAAGAATATTTAAATTACAGCATGTCAAACAGTGGAAATGAGCCAATATTATTATGTATCATTATTATGGGGAAAATGGTGCTATCATTAGCTTGTGAGCTTGCTAATTTGGTGGTCAGAAACTGTATGTCAGTGTTTCAAAACATACCAGTTCTTTTTAATGAGCTTACGTGTTAGCACAACACATCAGTAAACTGAGGTCACAAGCTAACGCTGGCTTGTTCCATGTTTGTTGGCCCTTTGGACGCTAACTACATAGCACCATGTTAGCATCACAGCTCCATATTAGTTTTATTATTTTATTGTTCAACTCTGCAGCGAAAAAATAAAACCGACTAACAAATAAATAAAGCTACCTTTAAATTCTGTCTGGAAAATGAGCCATCTTCATGTCACGCTAATTAATTATTAAACCGTCATTGCTAGCTTGTTAGCTCATTAGCAGGCTTAGATAACCAGCTGACATTAGCTAGCTGAGTAACGTTTGCTGCAGAAAAAGTGGAGGAGGTTGAAGTTTATTGGCTACAAATAAAGATTATCCGAGCTGGAACGATGAGTCGATTTGTTGTTCAGTGCTTTTATTAAAGAAAGGAAGAATAAGTTCCAGCAGCTTGTGAACGTTGACGCGCTGATAATGAAAATGACGATTGGTTTCTTGTCATTAATAAAAGCTGTAGCAGTGCAGTAGAGGTAATGCATCATTTCCTGTCTGGTTCCTGTCCGCTGGTGGGGGTTTTGGACTCGCTGTAGTCCAGGAAATAAAAGTATTAGTAGTTTTAAATTGCCATGATGTGGTACTGCTCGCCAGCCAATCGCCTTGTTGTGCCATAAAGACACCAGATCAATGTTTCACTGTGTTCGACGTCTTGATGGGTCAGTTTTATACTTTATTTTTTGTATTCAGTTGTGATTTAGTTGTTTTTTACTGTGACTGTAACGTGGCAATTGACGCCTCGCTTATTCTGTTGATGATGCGTAACATAGCTTCAAACTTCGCCTAGCAACAGGTGAGGAGATCAAAACTGATTGGACGATAATCCTTGACTCCTGAAAGCTCTTATCCAATCAGATGTTCACACATATCTCATCTTCTCTCTCTTCTCGATCTTAGTAAAACTGAATCTCATGTTTTCATGGATGTTTTAAAGATGCACTGGATCATCGCTCTCATCATCATCATCATCATCATCATCATCATCATCATCACCACCACCTTCATCCTTGCCTTTTGCCAAATGTAGTTTTTGTTGTGAAAAGGGGCATTTTATCCCGATTTTCTTTGTTTGCTTTTTGTTCTTTTTTTTATACTTTGTCCATGACTCTTCCGCTGTGTTGATGGAAAAAAATGAGGAAGAAGTTGGAACAAAAAGTAAAAAGTGACACAAAAAGACCAACTCAAGGCAGCTACGTATGAGTGACTACTGTAAAATGACTAACTAATAAAGAAGCAATGGGTTTGTTTTTACGTCCTGTGTGTCCGTTTGTCCACAAGCAGGAATTTAACGTCATGTTCGGCTTCATCGTCGAATCAGCAGGTCCATAAAAACAGGAGGCGGAGCTTCGTGTAATTGTGATAATTGACAGATTTCACACACAAGTTTACAACATGAGCATCGATCAAGAGTAAACAACAGTAAAAGTAACAATACCACAGTGTAAGAATACTACATTACAAGTTAATGTTGTGTTCAGGATTTTAATTAAAAGTACTCTTTTTACATTATTGGCTCCGTTCATCATCACGTGATCATATAATGTTGGAATAGAATCACGGGTGTATGTGCAGGGGCATTTGTTCCACAACAAAACGAACAGAAAGCCCCTGAAGTCCTGAAAATAACTTATGAGCACAAAAGATCAAAGAATCTTCTTCACAGACTTTGAAGGATCCATAATTTCACACTTTGGTGAAATGATCCGTTCTGCACAACGACTACTTGAAACTAATACTTTCTGCTATTAATGTGCTTTTACGTCAGAAGAATTTCTAATGCGGGACTTTTACTTGTAGACTATTGAAAAATTGGTGTAATGCGACTCTTCAGTCTGTAAGTTCTTTTTTCAGTGTAGCTGCTGTTTAGCTTCAACTTGGTGGAAAAACGACGGCACAGTGAAATACTCGACGTACCTGTGGTTTGTCTTCAGAGGAGTGACACAGATATGTCAATCACACTGGGCCCCTCCCATCAAACCCACTTCTAAACGGTGACGCTGTAAAAGAAAAAAATGGCAGTGAAAATAGACGAAGAAAAAAATTAGATCGTCTTTGAAAAACACTTCGAATTCCAGAAGTATTAAAATGCAATGATGCTTAATGTCTGTGTTTCATCATTCACTGCTGATACAATGTTTACGTCTTCAATGTCAAGTTTAATTCTCAGAGAGGTAAAGTCACTGTTCTGCCTCCATACAGCCCACGTTCTCCTTTAACCATCTGGGTTAATGTTTTATGTCTGTATCTCAAATTATGTTTTACAAAGAATTATTACCGGTTCATTAGGATTTTCATCTTCGTTTTGGTGTTTTCTGAATTATTAACAAACGTTTTGGCACAAAACAAACATCTGGATTCAGGCACGTGCACGTGTGCGCGTGCAAAGACGGAGCGCGCGAAAGTGGAGCAAACGGGGTCGCGCGGGAGACAGATGAGAGGAGTGTTCTGCTGCATTCACGTGTTCCTGATAAAAGTTATCTAAAAATTTTAACTGGCGTTGTCTCGAAATCATTTAGACATCAGATGTCACCGTGGACGTTTGTCACTGCGCATCAAACGAGTAGTGCTGGCTAATTTCTTCAGTTAATTTAAAGTGTACACCACCTTATGATGAGTTACTTAATTACAGTTAAGCTTAATTGCTGAGAATCCAGAACCTAAGTTACAGTCGATCTTAACCTTTTCCCCACTAAAGAGATGGCATCAACAGATGTTTGAAGATTTAATAAAACCATGGTGACTTAACAGACTTGACCTGTGGTCTTTAACGTTGTTGACATTAAATGTGTTGTGGAGGGAGTAAACCGCATTCTCTGCATAATATTCTCTGCTGTGTAATGTCTCGCATCTGCGCTAACTACACGGTGGTAAAATGTCTGATAGTAATGAAGGCAGCACGCTGCCCTACCGCCAGAGCGTGATATCCTTCCGCGGGAGAGAAGCGCGCGGCCCTTTCCCTCCCGACAACACAGGATGCAAACGGGCAGCGGTGAAGCTACGAGACGTTACTCTAGCCACGGTCGTTAACATTTCCCACACCATCCGAGTAAAAAACACCGAGCTAGCACCGGGGAACTTCCGGATCTTTTATCACCTACTGATTCTGCCCTGTGGTTGGCACCGACTGAGCTCCGTGGAAGAAATATAATCCGCTGTGAGCGCTGCGCGGCAACCTTAACTATCGAGCTAGCGACCGAGTAAAGAGAGAGAGACAGCGCGAGCGAGCGAGCGAGCGACAGCCGGTGGACGGAATGGAGCTCATCACTATTCTCGAAAAAACGGTCTCTCCGGGTAAATATCAGCACCACACACTCCCACACGACATGTATGTCCTCTCAGGCTGTATTCGGGGTGGTAGCTGCTGTGTTCACTCGGCGGCAGTTAGCTCCGGTGAACCGGTGAAAGTTTGAAGTAGGGAGGAGGGAAATGCCTCGCTAGCTTTGCTAGCTCGTAATGCTAACCCAGCTAAAGTTACGGCCTCAGTCCCCGCAGATAGCGCTGGTGACTTAGCATTCTCTTGGGCGTCTCACGGCTTCACAGTGTAATCAACCTGTCGGTCAGCTCAGCTGATCTCTCAATACGCTGTCATATCATAATAATGACGATGTAGCTCAATGGAGGCTAATCTGACAGCTGCATGTAGCTGCATAGTAGCGGCGACCCTGCCCATGCCTGATGTAGCCTCTATGCTAGGCAGATAGCCGTTAGCTTGTATCATTCAAACTATCGGCCGTTTCTTCGCACGCCTGTCCTGGCTAACGTTACTTTTGATTACTTGAGAAGAGAAAAGTTGGTCCAGTTGTTTTATAAATAACCATCATGGCTTTTAACTGAGTTAATGTTCTTTAATCCGGTCTGCTGTTTGTTCAGAAAACTTTATATCTGTCACTCCAAACGTGTCCCTTTCCGGCTAATGTTAGCATGCTAACCGAGAGTCTCTTGCACGGTGGCTAACACGCACGTTGGTGCCTCGCCGTGTTTCTGCAGTCCTGTACCATCAGTGAAATGAGACTTTATTATCATTCGTAAGTGTAAAATAACCACAATAATCCCGTTAATTTTATTAAGAAGTGCCACTAAACATGTTTCAATATCCAGTTTATGGCTTACACCAGAACCTTCGTACTAAAATCGTGTTAGCCTTACTGCTAACCATATCTGCCAGCTAATTAGCTAACATCACATTGAATAACCCCTCTCCCCCTCCTCTCCCCGCTCTCTCCTCAGATCGGAACGAACTAGAGGCGGCACAGAAGTTTCTGGAGCAGGCAGCGATAGAGAACCTGGTTAGTATGATGTTTTGATGGTGCTGGTGTTACTGTGCAGGGTGGTGGGAGAAGCTAACAGACTTACTGCACCGTCAAGCAGGCAGCAGCGTGGATGGAGCACAGAGGAGCTCGGGACAGCTGGAGCCCGCCCGGCTTCTCCTCTGCTGCCTCCTCCACCCTCCCCACCCCACCCCATTCTCTCTCTCTCTCACACACACACACACACACACGCACGCACACACACAGGCAGGCAGCCTGCTAGCGTTAGCAATTCATGGAGAGAGCTACACCCATCTGATGTGGTGACGGCTGCAGATCTGTGTTCAAACACTTTATCTGGATAAATTGAAGCACATTGTTTTACTTGTGTTTAAAGGGTCAGTTTACCTGTATTTTCTTCCGTCCGTTCAGTCAGCTTTAGTTTTATAAGCTTTGACTCCGATGTCTGCCTGCACCTTCATGCATGGAGGATGTGTAGCTTCAATAAATAGTTGCACCTTTCAGCAGGAACATAAATCACTCTGTCACAGGGATGCCACTATTTATCATTTTAGTTCTGATTGTCACAGTATTTTTGACCAGGTACCTTGAGAACATAGTTCAGGATAATATTTGAGTAAATAAATAATTATTTTGTAGAGCTTAAGGTTAAGAGGTTGGTCTGTAAAATGATCAGATATCTGCATGCGAGAAGCTAGAATGACTACCTTGGTCATTTTTCTGTTCATTGACTCATTGTTTTGGCTCCACCCTGTGACCTCGGATAATCCAGAGAACGCTTTCAGGTTGGAGGCAGACACATAAATGAAACCAGAAGTACATGGCTGGAAACATGGCATTGGAGACAGAAGAGAGGAATTGATTGTTTCAGTTTGAGTGAACTGACTCTGTGAGTTGTTGTTTAGGACACAGAAAATCATGGGTGTGTGATGTGAACCATGTCAGTGAATCCCTGACACCCCGTGGTTCTGTTTTTGTCGAAGCTGTGTCATTTTTCAATTGAAATAGATGCTTTTTGTAGTGCGCTGACTAATGAGGGAAGAAGTCAGTGAGCAGCTTCATGAAAGTCAGCCTCACTTTTGAACCTCAGCACTGTGTCAGTACAGACTGAAATGTGTCTGTAACACTGAGCCTTCAGCACCAGTATAGAGCATTTTGAACTGGTCACCAGTCCAAGTGTGAAGTGACTGTCAATATGAAGAAAAGACTGTGATTAAAACGACAAATTACACATGTTGCTTAACCTCTGTGATGGTTTTATCATCATACACACGCCTGTGTCTTTAATAATTACAGTGTACACACGAGTTTGCTCAGTCATGTCACTTCATGTCTATGATGACTTAAAAAAAATGTAGTGACATGAGATTGAGGGCCTGGAAATGCTCATACGTGGACCTTGAGTCAGGTTGTGTAGTTGAGATGGCGCCCAGTCGCTCTCCTGTTCAGCGCTTTGCGTTTCTAAAGGCCGAGGCGTCAGCGCGGCGGCTTGGCTTCGAGTCAGGCCTGAGGTCCAGGCGGTCAGCAGAAACCCTGTGTCCACGTGGTTACATCCAGACGTTTGGCTTCTCATTTCACTTTATTTTCATCACAGGATGTGATCCTTATTTCAAGCTAATGGGAAGTTAAGCGACTGTCCTGATGCTAAGTGAAGTAAGTTAACTTTTGTCAGGTGAAGAAAAGAAGATGATCATATTTATGAAAGCTGTACATCAGTAAGATGCTCATGGTGTTTCTCAATCTTCAGTCTTTTTAAACATTTCTATGAGATTGTAGCTAAATGTGTATATTTCATCTCTTTCGTATAAACATGCAGCTCTCAGCTTCCCCCTACCAACATAGCAGCCTTTCCCTAAGAATTGTGGGAATTGTTGTTGGATATATGGGCTCTGCACAGCTGAACAATAGACTACAACTACCAAGAGGAATATCGCTGCACCACCGAGTCGCCTCACTCAGACAGCGTCCGCATGAAGACGTTTTCATTTAAAAACGATATGAACGTGTGTTGATTTTAGCCTGCGGTCAGATAACTGAGACACATGGCCGACAGCATCCGTCCTTTGTAATGGACACGAGGACAGATGATCAGCAGGGATGACGGAACAGTAACTGCACTCACAAATGTACGATTGATTTAAAGGTGAATTTATGTGACTTCATTTCCAGATGCTGGAGAGTTTACTGCATGTGTGTAAAACCAGTTTAAAGGCGTCACTGTCTCAGAGGGAGCTGTGTGAAGTCTGACCAGTGGCCTCAAGTGATGTCATCGGAGTCAGCGTCGGTTCAAGACGAGTCTCAAACTAATCTGTCAGTCAGAAAGTGAGCTGACCAGCATTAGCTGCTACTAGCATGACGCTCGCAACTGTCAGAGGGTGCATTGTGGGTAATGTAGGCGTCAGGTTTTGGGAAGGAAGAAGAATGCAGGATTGGAAAATGCTAGTCTGGTTCTGCTGCATCACTAAATCTTTTTTTTTAAGCACTACAGGAGTGTGATGATGGACCTGTGGAGGACAGTTTTTAACGTTACACAAGCCTCAGACAGCGTGGAAAACGAAGCAGAAGGCTTCAGTAGAAAGTGAAGCGCTTGTGGAAAGGAGCGCTGGATGAACCCGGTTCTGCTTCCGGCGTTCACACTGACGTGCTGTGTTCACTGTTGTGGCTGTAAAGAGCTCTTCAGCTACAGAGGATGAATGAAAAAATGACTTCATCTCTGTTTCATCTGTGTTGTGCAGAGACATGGAGGCCTGATGCACCAGAGAGCATGATGGGACATTTGCAGTGATGATACAGCACCACTCACACTAATTTTACTGGCACAAAATATTCAGTTTTTGGTCACATGGCTGATGGTGCTTACTCCAGATCAGCATCAGTCATTCGACCACCGTCTGGAAATGGTGGTGTTGGGACGTCTGAAGACCTGCTGATGTCCACGTCTTTGCTCTTGTCAAAACATACCTGTGTTTCTCCTTCCAGCCTGAACTCTGAGCTTTTCAGCGCCACGTCTCTGCCAACCCTTTTCCATCGAAACGTTTGTCAACAAGAATGCTTTCCCTCCAGATGTTGATGTTTTCTTGCTGTTAGTGGAATTTTCCTGCCAGATTTTTCAGATCTTGTCGTGTTGTTCTCTAGAACTTGTTCTTGACCTTGAACACAGAATGACAGCAGTCTGCACCTGAGGGCTACTCCCTCCCTTTAGTCCACCTTCAGTGGTAGATCTTCAAACTTTTTTTCTCAACACCTGAAGAACTTTTTTGGATGTTATTCAACAACTGGTATGTACGAGCTGTATTTTGTGATTGTACGTTTAGTGTCAAGGATTACACACGGTGTTCTTCAGGCTACGTCCTCCACAGCACACAGGAGAACTGATGTAGAGTTCTCAGTAGTGCATCGTCTTCGTGCTGTTAGGTGTAGTGTTGACCTCAGAGGGGATGATCGCAGTCAGACATGAAGTCTTAAAACTGGACTCGTTGCTGCTCAGTCTTCTCTGGAATCTCACCGTGTCTTTCTCCCCCTCAGCCCACATTCCTGGTGGAGTTGTCTAAAGTGTTGGCGAACCCCGGGAACACTCAGGTGGCTCGAGTTGCTGCCGGTCTACAGGTGAAGAACTCCCTGACCTCCAAAGACCCAGACGTCAAGACACAGTACCAGCAGAGATGGCTGGCCATCGATGCCAACGCTCGCCGAGAGATCAAGAACTACGTAAGAACTCTGAACGTATCCGCGCAAGCTTTCTTTGTCTCGTGTGCATCGTCTCGTCGTGTCCGAACATCTGCGTCTCTCCTCGTCAGGTTTTACAGACTCTGGGCACGGAGACGTACCGGCCCAGCTCGGCCTCGCAGTGCGTCGCCGGGATCGCTTGCGCAGAGATCCCAGTTAACCAGTGGCCCGAGCTGATCCCACAGCTGGTGGCCAACGTCACCGACCCCTCCAGCACCGAACACATGAAGGAGTCCACGTTGGAGGCCATCGGGTACATCTGCCAGGACATTGTGAGTAATCGGAAACACATGGTGTCTGACCAACCAAACGCTGTCTTCATCCACCTGTTTGTGTTTTCAAGCTTCCAGTGCAGAGCTGCAACATCAGAGGTGTGTGGACCAATGAGGAGACAGATGGTCCTAGAGCACCTGTACTATCATTGACATGCCAGTGACGATGTGTCAGAGCAGCCAATCGGCAGTTCCCTACCTGTCTGACTCGTGACCAGAATTTTAAACTTTGACATAATGTCAGTTTAATAAATGGTACTCCATGCCTCTTTGTTACCACGGCAACAAGTAGAAGTTCTTGGCACACAGAATAGATCATTTTTATCATTATTGGTTATTCGTTAGTTCTTATCAATTCAGCCCAAAGGTGGTCTTGTAACTCTCTTTTTGGCTTCAGACCTTTTGATATTTAGACCAGAACTCATCTGGGTCGCTCTCTTGCTGATAGTGCTAACCCGCCTGTTCCTTCAGGACCCAGAGCAGCTGCAGGAAAACGCCAACCAGATCCTGACGGCCATCATCCAGGGCATGAGGAAGGAGGAGCCCAGCAACAACGTTAAGCTGGCCGCGACCAACGCCCTGCTCAACTCTCTGGAGTTCACCAAGGCCAACTTCGACAAGGAGGTACGCAGACACAGACCACTCCCTGTCCTCAGACCACTTCCTGTCCTCAGACACAGACCACTCCCTGTCCTCAGACACAGACCGCTTCCTGTCCTCAGACACAGACCACTTCCTGTCCTCAGACCACTTCCTGTCCTCAGACACAGACCACTCCCTGTCCTCAGACACAGACCGCTTCCTGTCCTCAGACACAGACCACTCCCTGTCCTCAGACCGCTTCCTGTCCTCAGACCACTCCCTGTCCTCAGACCGCTCCCTGTCCTCAGACACAGACCACTCCCTGTCCTCAGACACAGACCACTCCCTGTCCTCAGACCGCTTCCTGTCCTCAGACCACTCCCTGTCCTCAGACCGCTTCCTGTCCTCAGACCGCTCCCTGTCCTCAGACCGCTCCCTGTCCTCAGACCACTTCCTGTCCTCAGACCGCTTCCTGTCCTCAGACACAGGCCGCTTCCTGTCCTCAGACCACTCCCTGTCCTCAGACCGTTTCCTGTCCTCAGACACAGACCACTCCCTGTCCTCAGTCCACTCCCTGTCCTCAGACACAGACCGCTTCCTGTCCTCAGACACAGAGCACTTCCTGTCCTCAGACACAGAGCACTTCCTGTCCTCAGACAACTCCCTGTCCTCAGACACAGACCACTCCCTGTCCTCAGACCACTTCCTGTCCCCAGACACAGGCCGCTTCCTGTTCTCTGATATGCGATACTTCCTGTCTTCAGACAAACGCCGCTTCCTGTCCTCTGATAGACACACACCACTTCCTGTTCTCTGATGCACATGCCACTTCCTGTCCTCTGATAGACAGACCACTTCCTGTCCTCAGACACAGACCGCTTCCTGTCCTCAGACACAGACCGCTTCCTGTCCTCAGACACAGACCACTTCCTGTCCTCAGACACAGACCACTTCCTGTCCTCTGATGCGCGACACTTCCTGGCCTCTGATTGACACACACCACTTCCTGTCCTCTGATACACAGGCCGCTTCCTGTCCTCAGACCACTCCCTGTCCTCAGACACAGACCGCTTCCTGTCCTCAGACCACTCCCTGTCCTCAGACACAGACCGCTTCCTGTCCTCAGACACAGGCCGCTTCCTGTCCTCAGACCACTTCCTGTCCTCAGACACAGGCCGCTTCCTGTCCTCTGATAGACACAGACCACTTCCTGTCCTCTGATAGACACAGGCCGATTCCTGTCCTCTGATAGACACACACCATTTCCTGTCCTCTGATATGCGATACTTCCTGTCCTCTGATAGACACACACCACTTCCTGTTCTCTGATACACAGGCCGCTTCCTGTCCTCAGACCACTTCCTGTCCTCAGACACAGGCCGCTTCCTGTCCTCTGATAGACACAGACCACTTCCTGTCCTCTGATAGACACAGACCACTTCCTGTTCTCTGATACACAGACCGCTTCCTGTCCTCAGACACAGGCCGCTTCCTGTCCTCTGATAGACACACACCATTTCCTGTCCTCTGATGCGCGACACTTCCTGTCCTCTGATAGACACACACCACTTCCTGTTCTCTGATACACAGGCCGCTTCCTGTCCTCAGACCACTCCCTGTCCTCAGACACAGGCCGCTTCCTGTCCTCAGACACAGGCCGCTTCCTGTCCTCAGACCACTTCCTGTCCTCAGACACAGACCACTTCCTGTCCTCTGATGCGCGACACTTCCTGTCCTCTGATAGACACACACCACTTCCTGTCCTCTGATACACAGGCCGCTTCCTGTCCTCAGACCACTCCCTGTCCTCAGACACAGGCCGCTTCCTGTCCTCAGACACAGGCCGCTTCCTGTCCTCAGACCACTTCCTGTCCTCAGACACAGACCACTTCCTGTCCTCTGATGCGCGACACTTCCTGTCCTCTGATAGACACACACCATTTCCTGTCCTCTGATATGCGATACTTCCTGTCTTCAGACAAACGCCGCTTCCTGTCCTCTGATGGGCAACACTTCCTGTCCTCTGATAGACACACACCACTCTCTGTTCTCTGATACACAGGCCGCTTCCTGTCCTCAGACCACTCCCTGTCCTCAGACACAGACCGCTTCCTGTCCTCAGACCACTTCCTGTCCTCAGACACAGGCCGCTTCCTGTCCTCTGATGCGCAACACTTCCTGTCCTCTGATGCGCAACACTTCCTGTCCTCTGATGCGCAACACTTCCTGT
>JBBMOE010000106.1:63416-92913 GCA_037975065.1 Chaetodon trifasciatus | reverse complement strand
GGAGCACTACAGAGGTACCACACACACACACACACACACACACACACACACACACACACCACACACACACACAAACATGGACTTTCAGGTGTCCACGTTGGTCTCAGGTGTCCACGCTGGTCTCAGGTGTCCACGCTGGTCTCAGGTGTCCGCTCTGTTTTGTCCTCCTGCAGGGACGTTCAGTCTGTGGTGTCATCCTAAGTTCGAGGATCGCTGTCACTCAGTGGTGGAGTTCATAGAAAGAGCCATCATGCACTCCAAGAACGGAAAGTTCCTGTACTTCCTGCGCTCCAGAGTCCCCGGTAAGCGACCACCGGTCACCTCTCGCTGTCTGTGTGCACCTGTCCTGCTGACGATGGTGTGTTTGGACCAGACGTGGCCTGTTTGTCGTCTGCTAGGTTATAAAGTATTGTTTGAAAATGTGGAGGAAGCGTCCCATCAGCCCCTCCTTCTCTTCTTCTTCTGCTATAAATGACGGTTTGTTCGCTGGTCTTCAGGTCTGCCCCCGACCCCGGTCCAGCTCCTGTACCCGGTCTCCAGGTTCAGCAGCGTTAAATCTCTGCAGCATCTCTGTCGCTTCTGCATCAGACAGCTGGTCCGCATAGACCACATCCAGGAGCTGCCGCTGCCCACGTGAGTACATGTCGGTCCTGATGAGACGGCGCTCGTTAGCCAGCCCGGGACAGCGGGAAGTCTCAACCAGTCCACCCTCTTCTCAGTGTTACTGCACCTTAAAGGCACCTGCGCTCAGGTTTGTGTAGAGTTTGTCTTGTTCCAGACCAGATCCTCATCTGTGCTGTAGACGTGCTGGTTCTGCTGCACTCAGGACCTGGTCTCTGCAGCCGGCGCAGCACCAGGACAGTCCAGGACTGTGACCGGACGCTTTTTGTAGCCCGGTATCTGGTTTTCATTCTGGAGTCTGTTCACACTGACACCGACTCGTCAAAGTAACGTTCATGTTGTCAGGAAGTGAAAACGGCTCAGGGGGCCTTTATTTGAGTCCTGCTGTGTCAGCGCAGAAAGACTGTGGACAAGTGTAGAGGAGGACGCGTGCAGTGGAGGATTGAAAGGACTCTTCTGGTGAAACCCACAGCCCTTAACGTGAATATTTAATATCTCAGTTCAGCTTGTTAGCATGCTAACATTAGCTAATTAGCAGTAAAGACAATGTCATTGGTTCTACAAGTGTTTGGCCATAAAGCAAAGTGTTGGACACTCTAAAGTGTTGACCTCAGAGAAGTCAGAGGACCAATGAAGTTATTCCAGTTCCCCCTGAGGACGTGGTCTGAGCACCACAGTTCATCCCACAGCTGTTGAGATGTTTCAGTGTGGGTGGACGTGGAGGACAGACAGACTGACCTGGAGGACGCGGACTTTCAGCTTTCTGTTAAACTCGCTGCAGCTGCACGTCCTTTCATGTCCTTTCTCTGTAAAAGTACATACTGTATACTTCCTGTACTGCTGTTGTGTACTCTGTGTGTTGAAGAGTTCATGGCGCTCTCTCTTCAGGCCGCTCATCTCCTACTTGAGGAAGTTTTACTACTATGATCCCGAGGAGGAGATCAACCCGTCCCTGAAGGAGAGGGGGCCGGAGCCCAGCAGCCAGCCGGGGGTCCAGTCTCAGACGTAGCACCGGAGCCTCAGAGGACCCCGTGAGTCACGTTTTCAGCATCCAGAAGATTTGCCTAACTCATGTTCTGACTCATGTTCTGATCAATAACGTGAGCAGTCAGAACTGCATTGATCAGACTGACTGACAGATGTGACGCTTCATTTCTAACCCATCTGAACTGGACTTTAAGAGTCCTCTAATGACATCCTCAGTGTCATCAAGTCTAGAAGTGTGTGTGTGTGTGTGTGGGGGGGGGGGGGGGGGGCCTCCAGCCTTCATGTGAAGCTAACCACATAACTCATATTCTCTGTTCCTCTTCAGGTTCAGACTCAGACCAGCAGTGAACGCTAACTGCTAACAGTTCTGATTGATCCTCTTCTTCTGAGCTCCATTAAAACACATCAGTGAGCTTCACTGTCCTTCATCTCCATGAACACACACACTGTGGTTTACTCTGGCTCAGTCACACACACACACACACACACACACACGCACACGCGCGGTCCTGCTGCTACAAACAGTCACTACAGCACCACACGTGGATTCATCCGCCGCTGAAAGTAGTCCCAACAGAAGCTCTCTTTACTCGTGTTTGTAGGAGCCAGTGAGCTTGGAGCTGAGAGCCCGACAGGAAGTCAGACAGTACTGAGGGAGGGACTAACGTGTTGGTCTGAGTCTGAACGTGACATCTGAGGACATGAAGAAGAATGTAGAATGACAGCTGACACGAGAGGCTGCTGGTTAACTTTACGCTGACGATCTGAGCGTGAGTGATGTTGATGTTTGTCGTGTGCAGCTTTAAGAAAAGGCCTAAAAACACGTTTCCTGTCTTGTTTCCCCTCCAGTTCTTTTCTTTCCTTGTTTTTGGACACTCGCTCACTGAAGGACGTTCAAACATCAAACTGGACTCACAGACTGCAGCCAATCAGCTCCCTCTGCTCAGTCCTGTATCCGGGCGAGTTTCAGATGATCCGCCCTCCTCCAAGCGCTCTGATTGGCTTGCTGAGAGTCAGCAGGGGAGGGACAGGGGATGTGGAGACTCCGCCTCTCTTTTGATGTCATCACTGAGCAGCTGGACTAAAGGAAATGTGACATCACTGTTAGCGAAGATGCTAATCGCTATGAAACAAAAAACAAAGAACCTCAGCGTGAGGAGAGAAACGTTTTGTCGCCTCTGGGATCCGTTAGCTTCCAACACAAACTGGCCAATGAAAACACACTTTGGGATCGACACGGTGACTTCAAGTAAAGTTTCCGATTACGTCTTCAAAAAGTTCGCAGTGACGCTGGAGTCCGCCAAGGCTGACCTGAAATTCATGGCAGTTCGATTGAAGTCCAGACTCCAGAGGACAGGAGGACGATCCAGACACACTCTCACCTCAAAGTCCACATGCTCACGTCCTGTTAAACACGGTCCGGTCCACACGAGGAGCCCAGAGTCCCCGGAGGCGCTGCTGATGTCAGACTGTCCAATAAAGACATGAAGCGTGAGGACTCGGTCACACCAGGAAGTAACATGTCTTATAAGATCGCTGATTCCGGCTGGTGAACTGTCATACTGTGCTCTTGGCTAACGGCTAACGGCTAACATCTGGAAACCCGCTCGCACCGCTCAGTCAGATATCAGTTTGTTCACTTTGTTCTCAGCCTCAAACGTTTCATCCAGTAAGAGTCATCGAAGAGGAGCGAGACGTGTGTTAGCTTGGTGGCTAACAGGACCACAAGTCTGTCTTAGTGGTTTGTACTCTGACAGAGGAGCTGTCAGGAGAGACTCCCTGGCTCTCCGTCCAATCAGAGCTCAGCTCTGTCAGGACAGTTTGTTATTGGTCAACTGCATAAATTCAATTTGAGCAAATTTGCGAGTGCAGGAGCTGGTTTTCCTGGTGTGACCGGACTCCCCTTTTCAAATGGACTACATATCGAAAACTGAAAATATAATTTACCCTAAGCATTCTGGGTAAAGTGGGCAGAACACAAACCTTTGTGGTTATTTGGGCTGTGTTTAACTAAATGTGGACTTTGATTTGGGTGATTTTCCACCAAAATGCAGATTGAGAAAGGCCTCGTCAGTGTCCGCTCTGGTTCTCTTAGAGTCCCCCAAATGTCCCCCAGATGTCTCCCGGCTTGCTGTTGATGTTGAAAACTCAGCTGAGGTGACTTCAGGTCTCTTTCTGTCAAACCCTAAAATGCTGATCAGACATTTTGGTCCACGTTGGCTTGAAGAGAGACTCAAAGTTTGTTCTTCACCTTGGAAACAGGATTGAACCAATAATCCGTTAGAAACGTCAGTCACTGCAGAGTTTGGGCGGAAACCTTGTACGCTGCCGTCCGTCTGTACTCGTTATAAACTGCGTCGGTCCTCGGAGCTCGTCCATGTGGACGTCTGAATGTCACCTGATGACAAAGTCCTCCGCGTTGTGTGGAAGGAACTGACAGCTGAAAACCCTGAGAGTCGGTCGAAAGCTCCAGAACTGAACAGACATTGAGGTTTTGCTGTTTCTACGGTCAAGAATGAACTTTGAGCCTCGCTGAACAGTTTAGTTTCATGTCCTGACGGAGCAGGTCAGTGGACTCCGTCAACAGTGCCGTCACTGTGATTCTTCGTCGGACGTAAAGGAATAAAGTTTCTGTTTGTTAGAGTTCTGCTAACGAGGCCGGCTCTGATGCGTCCTGACAGCCTGGATGCTGAGGCGGTGCTCACTGGAGTCTGAAACAAAGAGAGCAGCGTAACACCAAAGTCGCTGATAAAATGTGGGATTTTTGGAAAATTTGAATCTCACCTTGATGTTCTTGCTAGCTAGCGTTAGCCAGCACTAGCATTAACTCGCTGTAGCAAAGCGAGAAGGACCAAGCGGTTTTCCATCAGCTGACGTTTCCGAACACAAGGCAGCTGGTTCAGAATGATTCAGAAGCCAAATGATGGTGAACGCTGCTCGTGGTTTTACAGCAAGCAGCTTGGGTCAATTTCAGGCTTCGTCATTTTAAAATGTTACCACGCTGGGCTACGTAGCATTTTAGGCACGTCCAGAAACGTTAGCACGACGCCTGATGTGTTTCTGTGACTTTCAGCATGATTCAGAGGAATAAAAGTTCAGACCAGAGCAGGAACAGATGAATGAGGATCCATCAAAATGGATTCATGCTTTTTAGGTTTCTTTTCCATTTTGTTGTCAAACATTTGTGATGTCATTGTTCTGAAAGTCAGGACCAGCAGTTCTCCACGTTGGTGAGAAACTGGGGATCCTAGAGGCGACTGGCCGCACGACTGTTGTGGCATATCACCAAAAAATCAAAAAAAAGCTTATTGTGACGACTACTGAACTGCGATGACGTCACCTGGATGACGTCACCTGGATGACGTCAGAAGATCCTGACGTTTCACTGGAACTCACTGGAGTTTGGATGGACTGGACTTACTGATTCAGACACTGGTTCTGAATGAGTGCTGGCCCAGCAGAGACTGGGAACACTGGAGCTGGGACCTGAGCGCCCTGCGGGGACACTTCCATGATGTCAAAACAGTGGGGGGGGATAAGTATGAATACTGCACACTGAAGGACTGGAGACCCGCCGAGGGCCGAAACCTGAAATGTGAACTGTTGTTTTTGGTGTGGAGGAGCAGTGAAGTCGTAACCTGTCATTTTTGTGCAGTCACCTGTTAATAAAACAGTGTGGGCGGGGCTGAAGTCGTCCTCAGGTGGAGCTCTTTTCTGTCTTTGAAACTGTGAAAGTACAAAATGTCTTTTATGTTCATGTCTTTAACGGTCGTCCCTCATTTCAGCAGAATTTTCTCCAGTTTTACTCGTTTATTCAAACAAGCTGCTGTTTTTGTTTTTCAAAAGACAAGTAACCATGGTTACCAGAAAAACAACAAGGCCCTTTCAGACGCAGCGCGACCGCAGCGTCCCCGTGTCCATCGGCATCGCCTCTTCACGCCATGACGGCGTCTCACCCGAAGACGAACTGAGCGGCGAGCGCTTCATGTCTGAAAGGACCTTCAGAGTGTACAGCTACGCTAGCAGCTCTGTGAGGCTGTGCTAAATGCTAACTGCCTAGCAGGTGCAAACTTCACCATGTTCACCATCTTAGCTTGTTAGCACGTCAACATTAGCTAATTAGCAGCAAACACAAGGTGCAGCACCTTGTTGGAGGTTACGATCACGTGGAGTCTCTTGTGAGGCTCCAAACTGAAAGCACAAAGCTCCTCACCTGACCTCACCTGACCTCACCTGTCCTCACCTGACCTCACCTGACCTCACCTGACCTCACCTGTTGAGGTGAAAGCTACAGGTGATGTGAACTGTGAGTTCTGTGGAGGTAAGACAGCTGCAGCTGGCGGACGAGTGTCCACACGTTTTCCTGGTTATACTTTTATTTACTAAAGTAACATCTTCAGTACAGGACTTTTACTTGTAACAGTATTTTTACCCTGTGGTAGTAGTACTTTTACTTCAGTGAAAGACCTGAATACATACTGTTTCCAGATATCCTGAGTGAAATTACTTCAAGTGAAAGAGAAAAAATCAAAAAGTACGTTCACGTGTTTTTCATGTGTTCGTCTTATCTCTCCTGGAGGCTATACACACACACACACACACACACACACACACACACACACACACACACACACACACACACACACATTGTACTGTGTCTATACAGATAGATAGATAGATAGATAGATAGATAGATAGATAGATAGATAGATAGATATCCACCAACATTTTAACAATCCACAGAAGACGTCTCATCTGCGCTGTTTGCTGGAGGCAAACTGAAGACGGTCCAACAGTGGAGACGCAGACAGGACGTCTGCAGCAGGACGAGCTGAACACAGAAACTTCACAATAAAAGCACTGTGGGTTGTTTTATTATGAGAAAACTGAGCTTTAAGAGAACAGAGCAGTTAAACACGTGGGACAGTCAATCGGAGCTCTTTGTCCAGGTTTCTAAGGTAACAGTCGGCATTCACTTAGACTCAAAGGATGGACACACCGGACGGCGCCGTCAGAGACAGGCGGGAACGTTGTGGCACTGCTCAATTTCAAGCTTCTGACCACCGTCTGGCGCCAAACCGCAGTCGGCTCGTGGCGTCCCGGAGAAGGTGGCCGGCTCCTTCAGACGACCAATGGTAAGACTGAAAGCGCGCACACACACACACACACACACACACACACACACACACACACACACACACACAGTACTTAACGTTGGCGGTAAATGAGCAGCTCAGCTTCCTCTGGATCACGTCCACATCGAACTGTCTCTACAGGAGGCAGCGTGTCCCCCTGAGGACGGGTGGAGGTGGTGGACGGGCAAATGGAGACACACCTCCCTCCAATCAGTGAGCCCGTGCAGCCTGCGGCACCAGGTGAGCTCAGCGTGGCGCAGACACAGGAACTCACCTGTAGTTACTGTAGTCAGGTACACAGCGTCTCCTCCTGAAGCGCTGAGACTTCCCTCCTCCACAGGACGGTTTACACAGACTCCAGGAGTCCCAGCCGTCCCAGGAGCCCTTCACTGCAGCACACACACACAGAGACAGAGACAGACACAGAGACACAGAGACAGACACACACACAGAGACAGACACACACACACACACAGAGACAGAGACAGACACACACAGACACAGAGACAGAGACACACACACACACACAGAGACAGACACAGAGACAGAGACAGACACACACACACACAGAGACAGAGACAGACACAGAGACAGAGACAGACACACACACACACAGAGACAGAGACAGACACAGAGACAGAGACAGACACACACACACACAGAGACAGAGACACACAGAGACAGAGACAGACACACACACACACAGAGACAGAGACACACACACACACACAGAGACAGAGACAGACACAGAGACAGAGACAGACACACACACACACACACACAGAGACAGAGACACACACACACACACAGAGACAGAGACAGACACACACACACACACACACAGACAGAGACACACACACACACAGAGACAGACACACACAGAGACAGAGACAGACACAGAGACAGACACACAGAGAGACAGAGACAGACACACACACACACAGAGACAGACACACACACAGAGACAGAGACAGACACACACAGAGAGACAGAGACAGACACACACACAGAGACAGACGCACACACACACAGAGACAGAGACAGACACACACACACACAGAGACAGACACACACACAGAGACAGAGACAGACACACACACAGACACACACATACACACACAGACACACACACACAGACACACACACACACAGAGACAGACACACACACAGAGACAGAGACAGACACACACACAGACACGCACACACATACACACACACACAGACACACACACACACACACAGACAGACACACACACAGACACAGAGACACACACACAGACACGCACAGACATACACACACACACATACACACACACACACACAGACACAGAGACACACATACACACAGACACACACACACACACACACACACACACACACAGACACACACACACAGACACACACACACACACACAGACACACACAGACACACACACAGACACACACACAGAAATCAGTCAGGTGATTTTGTGAAGTCTGTCCAGAGTACTGCATGTACTGTGTGTGTACTGTGTGTGTACTGTGTGTGTACTGCATGTACTGCATGTACTGTGTGTGTACTGTGTGTGTACTGTGTGTGTACTGTGTGTGTACTGCATGTCCCTCACAGTAGCAGCTGCTGACGTCGTAGCAGACGCGTCTCTCGGTCAGGGCGTCCCCGGGACAGATGGAGCCGTTGTGGGCTCGGTGGAGACACTGACGCTCTCGGGTCTGACTCCCGCCCAGCGTCTTACAGCGGATGTCCCGCCCACCAAACGGGAACTTGCACGGGTTCCACGGCGACCACTCCGACCACGCCCCGTCCACTGCAAGGACACACGGTACACACATACGTCAAGTGAGCCGGTGTGTGTGTGTGTGTGTGTGTGTGTGTGTGTGTGTGTGTGTCTGTGTGCAGCGACTGTCATGACTGCAACTGAACAAGTGTTCAAATCGTGTTCTTCAGTAAAAGTACAAATACATTCTACATACATACGTACTACATGCATTCTGTACTCACTACAAGTAAAAGGTCTGCATTTAAGATTCTACTCAGGTAACTACTGAAGTATTCTCAGCGTCATGCAGTAAAAGTACTGCAGTATTCTCAGCGTCATGCAGTAAAAGTACAGAAGTATTCTCAGCGTCATGCAGTAGAAGTACAGAAGTATTCTCAGCGTCATGCAGTAAAAGTACAGAAGTATTCTCAGCGTCATGCAGTAAAAGTGCTGCAGTATCTGATAAACACAGAAACTGGTTTGAAGCTTTTTATTCTTGCTGCTGTAACAGGTAAATTTCCCCAGGTGTGGGATCTTATCTTATCTTATCTTATCTTATCTCATCATAGCTGCAGCTGTTGTCTCATAATGTCGATGTCTCTGCCAGGCGTCTCGTCCTTCTCTTATTTCTTAAATATAGACTCATTCGTGGTCACACGCTCGGCGGCGTCTCCGCACTGAGACGCCTGAACAGATTCCTCCTGGTGTCACATAAACGTGGAAGAAGAAGAAGAAGAGAAAGAGGACGAAGAAGAAGAAGAAAGGAGCATGAAGGACAGGTTCCTCCACACTCTACTGAAGCAGAGTACTTGAGTAAATGTACTTAGTTACTCTGCAGAGACGGACGAGGACGTTATCGTGCTGCTGCTGAGTTAGTCTGGCTGCCCAGGGACACGGGCTACAGCTGATTGGCTGATTGTGGACCAACCCAGCGAGACTCTTGAGTCTTGAGAATCAGCTGCTGAGAGGACAAAGTTTTCATGCAATAAAAGACAA
The DNA here is from genome assembly GCA_037975065.1 of Chaetodon trifasciatus. NCBI lineage: Eukaryota > Metazoa > Chordata > Actinopteri > Chaetodontiformes > Chaetodontidae > Chaetodon > Chaetodon trifasciatus. The sequence goes on along the minus strand of JBBMOE010000106.1, from coordinate 83,417 downwards.
AATCTTGACTGTACCTGGACAGTGGACGTTGGTCTTACAGATGTTGGTTTGACGTCCCTCTCCGGGACATGGTCGGCCCCCATGTTCGGGGGCGGGGCTGTCACATCTCCTGATTGACACCTGAAGCCCCACGCCACAGGTGACAGGACAGGAAGAGAAGGGAGACCAAGACCCCCAACCTCCGTCCACTGGTAGAGACAGACGGGAGGACAAAGAAAGTTATTGTCACTATGTGGACACCTGGGAGTCCTTTTTGTCTCTACATGGACACCTGGAAGTCTTAATTGTCTCTATGTGGACACCTGGAAGTCTTAATCGTCTCTATGTGGACACCTGGAAGTCTTAATCGTCTCTGTGGACACCTGGGAGTCCATTATTTCCTGTGTTGTTGTTTGTGGTTGAGACAGTGTCATGTGTTCAGTGAGACAGGTGGGCAGACAGACAGGTGTACCTGGGCAGTGAGGCAGCTGGTTGCAGTTTTCTGTCTGCGTGTCGTCACCATGGCAACCTCTGCCGGGTGGCCTGGATGAAGGGGCGGGGTTAGAACAGGAGCGGTGGCGAGTCCTGACGGGGGTTTGTCCTCGTGGGATACAGGACGCAGAACATTCACCCCAAGAAGACCAGCCGGACCAGAGCCCGTCCACTTCAGAGACACAGAGAGACAGACGGAGACAGACAGAGTGTGCTGAAATCAGCTCAAAGTCAACAAACATAATATCTGCTGATTGTGAATCTGATGCAGCGACTCGTTTCACAGACTGAAAGATGTGAGCGCTCCACACACACCGGAACGTTCTAGTGTGTGCGTGCGTGCGTGCGTGCGTGCGTGTGTGTTACCAGGACAGGGACTCTGACAGGTGCTGCTCCGAGTGCTCGATCCCTCACAGAAACGGCCGCCATATTTAGGAGCAGGCTGATCACACACCCTGACTGACAGCTGAAGCCCCTGTCCACAGGAGACAGAGCATGGTCCAGGTGGAGACCACGCCCCCCAGCTGCCGTCCACTGTGGAGGCAGCCAATGAGAACATAGGTCAGGTTTTCATTCCAAGACTCCAACGTCTCACCTGATCGGCTCGTCCTCTCACCTGGACAGTTGGGGAGTTCGCTGCAGTCCTGGGCCTGGAAGTCTTCTCCAGGACAACGGTTGCCAGGAGGCACGGTGTCATTGGAAGGGGCGGGGTCAGAGCAGGAGCGAAGTCGCAGTCTGGAGGGGACGATGACATCATCACGCCGGTCATCGATACACGTCCCAGAACACTGAGACCAACCAGACCAACTGGACCAGCTGCCATGAACTGAGAGACAGACAGACAGGTGGACAGAGTCAGAAAGACAGGCAGGTGGACAGAGAGTCACTCAGAAAGACAGACAGGTTACCTGGACAGACGGTGTGTGTTGGACACTTCTCCGTCTCCTCTGAAGGACCGCTGCAGGCCGAGCGACACTCAGGAGGACTGGAGCAGACTCTCTCTCTCTTTCTGACTCCGCCTCCTCCACAGGTCACTGAGCAGGGCGACCAGGTGAGCCACAAGCCCCACCCCTCGGCTACACACACACACACACACACACACACACACACAAAGGTTAATGTACCTGTTCAATGTGTAATCTGTGTGTGTGTGTGTGTGTGTGTGTGTGTGTGTGTGTGTGAGCGTACCGTCGCAGCAGCTGCCTCTGCAGGGTGTGGTCTGTAGTTTGTCTGCAGGGTTCTCACATTCTGATTGGCCGATGCCGAAACACGTCCTGGTCCTCGTTGTCACTCCGTCCCCGCACAGGACGTTACATCGTGACCATGGCGACCACGGAGACCACACTGGAGGCCTGGAGACACGCCGTCACATGTGAGGACCCATGGTGTGTGTGTGTGTGTGTGAGTGTGTCTGTGTGTGTGTGTGTGTGTGTGTATTTCTACTGACCCACAGGAGCGACACACTCCGTCTGTTGCCTGGTAACCAAACTTAGGGTTCTGACAGCAGTCGTCTTCGTCCACCTCACCGAGGTCTTCATCACACTGACCCAGGGACAGGTCGAAGTGTGCAAAGCACCGCACACACACTGTGCACAGGAACACACACACAGACACACAAAAACACACACACAGAAACACACAGAAACACAAACACACACAGAGAAACACACAGAAACACACACACACACACACACACACAGAAACACAAAAACACACACACACACACACAGAAACACAAAAACACACACACAGAAACACAAACACACACAGAGAAACACACAAACACACACACACACACACACAGAAACACGTGCAAACAGGAGAATCAGCATAAAGGAAACATCACTACATTATTGATGATTCATTAAGTTTCACATCCACATTCTGTGTGTGTGTGTCTGTGTGTGTGTGTGTGTGTGTGTGTGTGTGTGTCTGTGTGTGTGTGTGTGTCTGTGTGTGTCTCTGTGTGTGTGTGTGTGTGTCTCTGTGTGTGTGTGTGTGTGTGTGTGTGTCTGTGTGTGTGTGTGTGTGTGTGTCTCTGTGTGTGTGTGTGTGTCTGTGTGTGTGTGTGTGTGTGTGTCTCTGTGTGTGTGTGTGTGTGTTTCTGTGTGTTTCTCTGTGTGTGTGTGTGTCTCTGTGTGTGTGTGTGTGTCTCTGTGTGTGTGTGTGTTTCTGTGTGTGTGTGTCTCTCCGTGTCTCTGTGTGTCTCTCTGTGTCTCTGTGTGTGTGTCTCTCCGTGTCTCTGTGTGTGTGTGTCTGAGGTTATGGACGAGTGTGAAGATGGAGCGAGACGCATCGATCACACGGAGATAAAAACGCCTCTTCATCGGCAGAGGAGGAAGAACTTTAAACGGGAGGCCGCGACTCCTCACCTTAACGCAGTCACCGTTTTAACCTGAAGCAACCCTGAGCCTCGTGAACAGGTCTCAGGTCAGGACACCTGGATGCGTGAACGTCAGTCAAACTCGAGCTGAACGTGAACGTTCACGCGCTCGTTAGCCGATATTTACTGTGAACGTTGTTCACCGAAATCCAAGAGACAGATTTCCGCGAATAAACCAACAGCGACGGTGTCGGACGAGGTTCCGCTGAGAGACGTCAGACCAGAGGACAGAGACGTGTCTGCGGAGCTCATGAACAAACCACCATTAAAAGAACGAACGCTGATGTTTGCAGCCTGAAGCTTCAGTCGTTGGCCTGTGAACACCGTCGTCCAGAGAGCAGGACGGCGGTCAGGCACCGCCGCCTGGACGCGACCGTTGGTGGACTTTCACCACCGCGTCACATTCGATACCTTTCGGTCTTAAAATGTCCAGAGATTCATCTGCGACGTGAGATCTGATCTCAGAGCTGTTTTACCCTGACGACAACAGACAGACAAAGCTTGGAAATCAGAGAGAAGATCAGACTGACCAGAACGCTCCACAGAAACCAGCAGCAGAGCCACAACGAGCCAAACCCTCAGAGCCGTCAGAGCCTCCATCCTGCTGCCGCGAAGACACGAAGACCCGAAGACCTGAAGACAGAAAGCCAGAGTCCAGTCTGAGACTCGGCTGCAGCTTCTTCACTTTCGGTTTCCTTTGAACTTCTGCTTCGGCGGCGATCCTCCCCCCAGCCCCTGCCGCTGTGTGTTTGCTTGGATTAGTCATGTTGTGAGGACACACTGGAGGTAAGGAAACCGTAAGACCGTAAGTGGGATGAGGGTGAGACGGTGGACGGTTTGGGGTTTGGACTCACCGTCCGTCCTCGTGTGTGAAGGTTGGTGTTGGACTGAATGTAAAGTCCTGGAGTTTATGTTGGTTTCCTGTAAAGTTCATCGGCCTCCAAACTGAACTTCATGTGACGCAATGAGCTGCCTCTGCCGGGAATGATCTGGTAAACATCCCCCCTCCACACGCGCCTCCTCGCCCCCTCGCCCCCTCGCCTCCTCGCCCCCTCGCCTCCTCGCCTCACTTTAAAGCCTTTTCTCTGTTGACTTTGAGGGACTGGAAGGAGTCTTTCTGTGCGATGGCTGAAGGAGGTCTTTAATCTGATCCCTCCTGCCTTAAACATGCTGTAAAAACAGCCTTGAACTCTGCATTTTAAACATTTTAGAGGCTTTTCTAAATGTCCGTTTCTATCAAACAGGTTGTCCACTGAGAGTTCTTTACTTTTTTGACTAATTTACTTCCAGATGATTCTGGAGATTGTTTCATTTTTCTTCTTGTTTATTTGAGACAGCTGATCGTGTTGTTCCATGTAAACGAGCTTTGGCTTCAGAGACACTGCTGGACTGGTTCACATCTTATTCATCACACAGAACTTTCTCTGTAGTCTTCTGGAGTTCAAGATGTCTCGCATTTATTCTACTTGGAACAAATGCTCTCGCAGTGTTGAAGGAGAAAAGTAATTCGTGCGTCATGTTCCTCATTGGCTCAAGCTACAACCTTCCAGCAGGTTTCCTGAACCTGAAGTTTCTGTGACCCTGTGGACAAACAGGCAAACGTGGAGATCAATGACAGCAGAACAGGAAGTGCATTCAGTTTAACGTTAACGTGTTTTAACGTTGAGAGACAAAAGACTCTTCCACCCTGTTGGACGTGGTCGTCATCTCTGTTGAGAGAGAAGTTCAAACTCACCTGAAGAAGATGACGAAGTCTCAGAAGACTTCGTCATCTCTCTCTCTCTTGGTAGCATCGTAGCAACCCCTAAACCCTCAGCTGCTGACAAGCTGACGAGCTAACAAACAACATAAACAAAAGATGCTAACTACACTTAGCTCGTCTGAATCTCGCTCATGTTTTCTTTAACGGTTTTCCCTCAAATGAGCACAAGCAGCTTTTTATGGGTAATCCATGTTAAAGAAAGTATTAATCATCCCAGAGTATTTTCACCTCCTAAAAACGCCTGGAGGGGAACTTTAAAGTACTTCAACACATTTGACTTGCCGACCCAACTCACACAGCTTTCATCATTCTTTATTGTTATATTGTGAGTTACATTAAAGATTAGATTAGATTAGATTAGATTAGATTAGATTAGACTGCACTTTACTGATCCCTTTGGGAGGACCCCTCAGGGAAATTTGAGTTCCAGCAGCTCAAAGCAATACAGGTAAAAAGGTAATAAAATACAATGCAAATAGAGAAAAATATGAGTCCTGTGTCCCAGTGCTCCTTCCCTTCCCACCCTCTGTCCCATGCCGTACAGTCTGATGCCATGAGGGACAAAGGAGTGTTTCAGTCTGTTCGTCCTGCACTTGGGAAGGAGCGACCCTCCACTGAACAGGCTCCTCTGGTTACTGATGACGGTGTGCAGAGGATTCCTGGCAGCATTTTTGCAGCATCCTTTTCTCTGCCACTGTCACCAGAGAGTCCAGCTTTGTGCCGACCACCGAGTGGGCCCGCCTGATCAGTTTGTCCAGCCTGGATGTGTCCGTCCTGGATGTGCTGGCCCCCCAGCACACTACCATGTAGAAGAGGACACTGGAGACCACAGACTAGTAGAACATCCACAGGAGTTTGTAGCAGATGTTAAATGACAGCAGCCTCCTCAGGAAGCACAGCCTGCTCTCTCCTGTCCTGTACAGGTGGTTGGTGTGTGTTGTCCAGTCCAGTTTGCTGTCCAGCCACAGCCTGAGGTAGGTGTAGAGTCCACAGCCTCCACCTCAACTCCCTCTATCAGATTAAGCATTAATCTTTACAGCAATGTTTACAAAAATTTCTTAACATTTAATAAGTTTACTTTATTTAAAAGTGAAGAGTACCCATGGTCTGTAAAAGTGTAGAAGGAGTTGCACAGAACCACAGTAAACAATAACATGCACATTTGACTGTTGGTCCACCCTGCAGGATGGAGGGACATCTAGTGGTGAAGGTGCAGACTGCAGCCGGCTGAACACCCTCAACTCACCTCCCCTTGTGTAGGAGAACTTATGGTGGATGTGACACTCCTGTATGTAAATGTGAAAGTCTCACATCTGGTCTCACATGACGGACTCTGAGGAAGAGGAGCTGCTCCCTCTGTGGATACGAAGATTAATTCTAAGGTAACAAAAACACAATGGTTCTTATTTTCAGGTGAGTCTCTACTAATGAAAACATAACTCATAGATCCTCCTGAATCCTCCACACTGGTTGTTCATTCCTCCTTGCTTTTGAATCGTTTTGCCTGCTCGTCTTCATCTTTGTTTTCTTCATCTTCCTCCTTTGTGTCGTCTGACGCCAGCCGTGCATTGAATAGTATAGTGTAATGATCTGATATATCATCATTCTGGACTTTGAGACCAGAGATTTGAACATTTCTGGTGATGACCAGATCCAGAGTGTGACCTCTCTCGTGCGTTGGCCCACAAACATGCTGCCTCAGGTTTTTGAGCAACAGAAGAAACTCAAACTCCAAAGAGGAGCTCTTTGTATAATCGACCCAGATGTTGAAGTCACCAGTCACAATGATGCTGTTGTACTTTTTGAAAACTTCATCCAAGAGCTCTTCAAACTCATCCAGAAATGGACGGAATCGGCTCCTGTTGTCCCCCGGTCGACGATACAGATTGATCATCAGGACAGGTTCGTCCCACTCATCGTGCTGCAGAACTGCAGCGACATATTCAAACGTTGTTGTGACGCCGAAATGAATTTGTTCATGGGCCAGTTCCAATGAGAACTGAATCGCTACCCCTCCCCCTCTGCTACCCCTCACCTCATGATAAAACCCAAAGTTTTCTGGTGAAGCCTCACGAAGGACTCCGTCTCCTCTGGCCTCATTTAAATGCGTCTCTGTTGTGGCCAAGACGTGCAGTTTGTTTTGAGTTATGAGCTCTCTGATGTCAGATGTTTTGTTATTCATTGAACGGACATTGAGCAACCCCACCCTGATTGCTGCAGGGTCGTTCTCCTCCTGGTCGTTCTCCTCCTGGTCACTCTCCACCTGGTCACTCTCCTCCTGGTCACTCTCCACCTGGTCACTCTCCACCTGGTCACTCTCCTCCTGGTCACTCTCCTCCTGATCGCTCTCCACCTGGTCGCTCTCCTCCTGGTCACTCTCCACCTGGTCACTCTCCACCTGGTCACTCTCCTCCTGATCGCTCTCCACCTGGTCACTCTCCTCCTGATCACTCTCCTGCTGATCACTCTCCTCCTGGTCACTCTCCTCCTGGTCACTCTCCTCTTGGTCGCTCTCCTGCTGGTCGCTCTCCTCCTGGTCACTCTCCTGCTGGTCGCTCTCCTCCTGGTCACTCTCCTCCTGGTCGCTCTCCTCTTGGTCGCTCTCCTCCTGGTCACTCTCCTCCTGGTCGCTCTCCTCTTGGTCGCTCTCCTCCTGGTCGCTCTCTTCATCCTCACCATTCTCCTCCTCATCGCCCCATCCCTGCTTCTCACTGAGTTCATAGTACATGTATCTTTGACCAGGTTGACTTTCAACAGTCTTCTGGTTTCTCATCATTTCTTCACAGACTTTCTCTCTGGAAAGCCTTTCCTCTTCCTCTCGTTCACGTTTAGCCACCTCGTCAAACATCTTCCTGTGAATAAAACAAATGAATGAACAGTTAGAAGTATTATTAGTTATGTAAATGTTGGAAAGTAGTAACTTGTGTCCAAAGGTGACTAACGAAGCCCTCGGCCTGTTTGCTGGACAGCATAGAGTTAGCTCCAGCGGCTCTAAGTGATTATTTGCTCACAGCTAAGTCATTTTGAGGGCAGGTCGTAGGTCATTGCTCCAACATGTTGGGTGTTAAGAGGATGCCATTGATTCATCTGTAAAATCTGAGTGTTAGAGACAAACTGATGGACAGTAAAGTGGATTAAACTCCAGAAGTGGGTTAGACATGATTCTTTGTGTGCTTTGATGGATTTCTGCCATGAAAACCTGCTGGTGTGTGAGTCCATTCTAACTGACATGAATCCAGACGGACAGATCTACAGGAGCACATCTGGGTGGAGAATCACAGAAAGACATCATACTTCATGTTGTTCAGCTGTTCCCTCAGATTGCAGGTGATCTTTAGAAGGGCGTCAGCTGTATTTCTCAGTGATTGGCTCGCTTCAGTCACATGATTCTTCTTGATCTGGTCTGTCCAGTTCTCGATGGCCTCAGGAAGTGCGAACGCCAGTCCAACAGCTCCTCCCACAACCTGATGATGAATGCAGATCAATACTTGATTGATTTTCAATATTATCGGACTGTGAGCCTCATGGAATACACACATACATTTATAAAAATCACAAAAACATCAAATCAATAATTATCAATCATAATCAAATGAAACAGTGCTGAAGCTTACCATGGCACCTCCTTTGAGGGCTGTTTTAAATCCAGCTGAAGACATTGTTTTGATGAGTTGTTCAGCTCCTTTAGATAATAAAAGCTTATATTTTTTCCCGCTGAGTTGAAATGTGAAAAATGTTAAAACGCCAAGTACAGCAGCCACTTTAAGAGGCTGGTCGGCTCTCATGACTCTGTGTCCCATACGTAAGTCAAAGTTGTCTTCATGAGGTCGGATGATTATCCTTTCAATGTACTTCTGCTTCAGTCCACTTCGTCTGGCCATGGCTCTCAGAAATTCAGTCATGATGTGTCGGTCCACTTCATCTGGGTCTGGGAAGGAACTCGCCTCCTCCTTCTCCGCCTTCAGCTGCTGGAACAATTTCTGGATTTTTCCTTCGATTTCGTTGCTCCTCTTTTCTATGGCCTGCGCCTCTTTCATGGTGTCGCTGGATGAGAAGTGCTCAATGATTTTGGCAGCCACAGATATTGTGACACCTGCACCTGTATATGCCGCTCCTAAGAAACCCAGAAATGGAGCAGCTGCTCCACCGGTGAACACTGTGGCAAAGCCGGCCCCGATCAAACATGTAGCGCCCACCACCGACACTGTGCTGCCGACACACTGCCCGGCGTTGCATTTCTCCCTGAGTGACTCCAGCTCCTCGGCCAGTTTCTTCAGCTGCTTGGCACAGCGCTCCCTCTGGTCAATCCAGGAGAAAATCAGCTCCAGTAGCAGGTCAGCGGTTGACATGATGGCGGTCTCTGGGTCCTCCTGATCCTCCAAACCAGAGAGCAGAAAACGGAGGTCAAGTCTGAAAGAAGAAAGTCAGACAACATACTTCATCTGCCGATAAAGACCAAGAAATGCAATTGACAGCTCCAAGTGGACCTTGAGTTCAAAGTAGGACTGCTTTAACAAGCTATGAGTCTGCAACAAGACCTTTACACTGGGAGGTGCAGAACAAAGGCTGCTAGAACCACGAAGGATTGGGGGGGTCTGAACTATGCTCTGCTTGAAGGGTAAGCAGAACCTCATGGGACCAGAACAGAGGAGCTGCTTCCCTCAGGTGAGTCCTGAACGAGGACACTACCAGGACTCTTGATAGACTCTCACCTCCACTCTCCCCCGTTCTGTTTTTATTTAACAGTTCATTTTAAAAAGAGAATTATATGGCTGCAAGCCAATGTACATGCACAATTATTAACATTATTGATAACACAAGAAAGTCCCAGGCCTCATTTCCATTGTGGGCCTTGTTGTAGTTAGATGTCGTAGAGGTGTGTAAGTGGGCATACTTGAATGTTAGCTGAATATAATATCAGCGACATATAAAAGCACAAGAAATATGATACAGAAAATATTCACAGTGGTCATTACCAGGCTGAAGTATACACTTCAGATACACCGCACTGATACATAAATGAGCCATGTAGAGGCGTGCCGACACAACTGTCTTCACAGTCTTTACACAAGTTCAAAGCCAGGGTTTCAGGTCTGCCTTAAAATGGGTTTGTAGTCTGTTTAATGCTACGAGGAAACTTATTCTAATCCTGGTACCTGAGTGTCTGGAAGCACCTTTACCCATCAGGCTACTGATTCTTACCAGGGTCAGATTTTGTGCACTGGACCTGGACCTGGACCTGGACCTGGACCTGCAGACCTCCTGACAGAGCTGTGCTCCTGTAGACTGAGACCTTAGACCACTCCCCTGATCAGGGTGTTTTGGGAGGCCTGCCATTATCTACAGTACCAGGAGGTCCTAGACCAGTCAAACTGGTGTCTGATTAAGCTGGGTGACACCAGTTTCTGACGTTCCCTGTCCAGAAACACTTTGCACCTGAAACATTTGCATTTATTATTTGATATTTCAGAATGTTTTGGCACGACATCCTATCCATGTTGTATATTGTGAAGTGACAAAGAATGTGGCGTCACAATGTAGAGACGTGTTAGAAATGTGACAAGTAAAACATGAATTTGCAGGTAATGTTTTTTAGACTGATGGGTGGTTGGAGCGTTTCCAGACGCCGAGCCCAGAGAGCGACAGAAGACACAAACTCTTTCTCTCTATTCTTTCTTTACATAATCTGCTCAGTTTTACAGTTTGACATGCTCTCTGCTGTTATTTTTATGCTTCCCAGTGTGGATGGTTTTCTGGCGACGCCACGTTTGCAGACTTATCAGCTGAGGATCAACATGTCCACACGGTAAACTTCCTCATAGCTGCACATTTACGCCCACTGACACAAAGCAGCGTCTTCTTGTACTTCACATATCACAGTAAACTTTCTCTGAGGGTGATGAAACAGAGTAAAGAGTTTCAAAGTCAAAGGGCAGAGCTTGTAGTCCTCAGCAGATATAAAGAAGCTGTTCATTTTTCTCCAGCTTGTGAAGGCAACAACATGACTTTTACATATTTTAACATACATTTACATTGTAGCTTAAAGATCTTCAAAGAGGTGAATACAGAAAAGTAAGGACAGTTTCTTACCTGTTGCTGAAGGCTGGTGGCCTGAAAGGAAAGTGAACTCTCTCACACTGCAGCAGAGTTTCTTCTTCTGTGTAATTTGTCCCGCAGTTCACTTTCTGTAAGTCATGTGACTTCCTGTAAGGATGCAGCTGCTCTGAACAGAAGCACTGCTGATAGGCTGGAGTTTGTCCTCTGAGCACATATGTTGACACTTTATCCACCTTTAAATGAGATGAAAAACTTCTGTTCACCTGTTGAATGAGCTCTCCATTACACTTTTATTTCATGTATTTAATCTGGGTTACTAATCTTATGACTGCACTCTAAATACTCAAAGTAAAGCTCGAGCTTACAGCCCTGACAGGAGGAGCGTCTAGTGGATAAGAGGCCACTGTGACTGTTGGCTGATATATTAATGCTAATGATAGCTCTAATGATTTCCTTCTAAATGATTAGAAATACCAGTTTGGTATTCTAAAGTATAATAGTGGAACACTGTGAAGCAGCTGCATGAGTCTTTCTGAGCTTCTTCTTTAAAGTTGGAAATATCAGATTTTCCTTCTGTTTCATTTCCTCTTGTTTTATTTCTGTTTCTGACTTCGTGTGACCTCTGACCTCTTAGAGACAATGACACATAAGAGATGTACAGTATTATGTAAGTGTGTTAACTGTATGTCTTTATGTGTCAAAGTCTGAACATCTGTAAATAAGTAAAGGCTCAGTGTGGAGGATGTTGTGGCCTCTAGTGGTGAGGTTGGAGATTGCACCCAGCTGAACAGCTCTCACCTCACCCCCCCTTTCTAAACTACAGGAAACGTGTTGTTTGGTTCAACATGTCGTCATCTTTAAATGACTGAAAATGTCAATGCTGGAGCACCACTTCTGTTCTGGGCGACTGTAGAAACATGGCGGTGCGACATGTCGGACTCCCTGGAACAGGACCTGCTGCCTCTGTGGACATAAAGACTCATTGTAAGGTAACAAATACACAAAGTCCTTAGTTTCAGGTGATTCTATACTGATGAGAAGGTGACTGCGAAGATTGATTTCATTTACGCCAACAGAGCCTTTTAGCTCCTCCACACTGGACCTTTAACTCCTCCACACTGGACCTTTAACTCCTCCACACTGGACCTTTAGCTCCTCCACACTGGACCTTTAACTCCTCCACACTGGACCTTTAACTCCCCCACACTGGACCTTTAACTCCCCCACACTGGACCTTTAAATCCAGATGAGGGAACCCTCCTAGTCTATGAAGTGGATCCGTCTTCAGTCTCTCATCCAGGACGAATCAAACCTGCTTTGAGAGAACAGCTGAGTCTAGAGGGGATACATACATACAACCTGGTTGTGGAAGGTTGCTGGTTTTAGCCAGTTTTAGCTGGTCTTAGCTGGTCCTAGTGGTTCTGATGGTCAGAGGCCAGTTTCCCACCTGGGCCAGCTAAGTCTGGCTGGTCAACAGAACTGAACTTTTAGCAGGTGGAGGAAAGTTGGACTTATTGAAAGAAAACAGGCTGCTGGTAAATTTCCATAAGTTCTCGTTTGTGTGGTCTGGAGATCATTTTTTTTCGTCTTGAATGATAACAGGAGTTTTAGAGATTAAGTTGGAGGATCCTCGCGTTGTTACTTTGAAAGGCCAGCAGGGGTCAGTGTTCCGGGTTCAGCCCCCCACAGGAAGACGTGCCTGAGACGGTCAAAGTGTCGTTTGTCAAACTTGTCCACAGATGGACAGATTAAAGAAATGAATGATCGTCTCTGTCTCACTGTCGATCTGTTTTATCATTGTTTTCTTTTGTTGTTTTTTCTGGAAAATTCAGCGTTACTTTACGCACTGTCACGGCGCCCCTGCTTTCTTGGGTAGTTCAACCCGTTTGTTCCGCTCAGTCGTGTGTGCTGTGTGTGTTGTCGATAAAGTTTCGGACAGCGGCTTGTTCACATGTCCAGAGACATGCTGGCGCTCGCGTCCATTAAGTGTTTTTTGCTTTGTAGTCTTAGTGTCCAGAGGTAATGTCCCTCTGTCCCCACGTCTGTCTGTCCCCACGGTTGGGTTCGTGTTCACCGTGAGCTTTGTTCAGAATCAGAAATCAGAAAAAACTTTATTGCCAAGTACGATTTTACACATATGAGGAATTTGCTTTGGTGAGGTTGGTGCATGACACATCTACTAAAGAAGCTATTAAAAAGTAAAAATATAACAATATAAATATATATACACAAGTCTGTTTTTTCAAAAGGGAGTCCAGGCTGAGCGTTAATGTAACACACAGAGTTATGGTAGTGTCAATGTGACAGATGAGGCAGAGGTGGAGTGTGAAGAGTGTCGGGGGGTTCCAGGCCTTGTTGATAAGGCTGACAGCAGACGGAAGAAACTGTTCTTGTGGCGTGAGGTTTTGGTCCTGATGGACCGCAGCCTCCTGCCAGAGGGGAGTGTCTCAGAGAGTTTGTGTCACCTTCTCTGCAGACCTGATGACATGCTGCAGTCTGCCCTTGTCCTTGGCGGTGGCAGCAGCGTACCAGATGGTGATGGAGGAGCTGAGGATGGACTCAATGATGGCTGTGTAGAAGTGCACCATCATTGTCTTTGGCAGACTGAATTTCTTCAGCTGCCGCAGGAAGTACATCCTCTGCTGTGCTTTCTTGACTGTTCAAATCCACAGAGCTTTATTGCAAACTCTGTGTGAGAAGCCAAAGATTTGCAGGGACATAAAAACAGGACAGGACACCTGGATGTCCTCTGACTGACTCATCAAATCAAATCAAATTAAACTTTATTTGTATAACACCTTTCATACATAAAATGCAACTCAAGGTGCTTGACAAAAGATAAAAACAAGGAAAGTCTGTACAACGCCCATTCCCAAACACGCCCCCAGACACCCACACACACACACACACACACACACCAATGAAAGTGTCGATGTAATAACATGGCAGGGCACTGAGGAACCATGAGAGGAAAAGAAACCACCTATGGGGAGCTCATCCACACTGCAAGGGGTCAAAGCCCGCGGCCACAGGGAGCACCGCCGCAACAGAGACTCCAGACCCAGATAGACCGGGGGGACACCACATACAGGGCAGCGCCCCCCAGTCCTCTGGGCCCGAGGGGTCCCCAGGACGACGCCCCGGCGGGCAGACCAGACACACCTCACAGCGTGGAGGCCCCCCATGAGGAAGCACTGGAGCTAAAACCTAAAATACAATAGAATAAAAGACCTAGAACCATAAAAGACAAAAGAATAAAAGACCTAAAACCTAAAAGACAAAAGAATAAAAGACCTGAAATTAAATAGAATAAAATGACTTAAAAGCTAAAAACAATCGGTAGGATAAAACAGATCTAAATCAGAAGAGTAAAAGAAATCAATTAAAAGCCAAACTAAAAAGGTGAGTCTTGAGTCTCCTTTTAAAAACATCAACGGTCTCTGCGGTCCTGACGCCCTCTGGCAGGCTGTTCCAAAGCTTCGGACCACAATGGCTGAAAGCCGCCTCCCCGTGGGTTTTGGTCCGAACCCTTGGATCACTCAGTGGAAGTTTGATGTGTCTTCAGTGAAGCAGCAGGACGTTTTTTATCGGACAGATTTTATAGTTAAACCCAAACATGCAGCTCGTTCGTCCTTCAGGACAAGGCGTCAAGGGTCCATGAGGACATCTGGTCCAGTTTCAGTCCCCTCGCTCTGTAACAGTGTCCTTCACCGTGTGTCTGTCTGCTGTTCATTGGCTCATACCTGGAAACTGATGTGATCTTGCTGTGTTGCAGAGATGAACAAATGAATTGTCTCACAAGAGACGACCTGTTGTGACCATCTGTCCAAGCTTTCCCAAAGATGTCCAGTCCTGTCCTGTCCTGTGAGTATAACGGTTACTCCCACTGCCACTGCGACGGCCCCGCTGCCTTCACAGGCTTCCTGTGTCATCATTGATTTAGATCAGAAGGGACTGATCCTTCGTCCTCACTCACTGGAAGAAGACAAACGGTCAAATATGTTTGTCTCTGCTGCCACGCGTCCCTGAAGGCAAAGCCTCTGCTGCATCGGCCAGTTTGGGTCCAAAGCAGCTCGGTTAGTATTTGTTAGTTGATTGTGAGACGAATATGAAGCTTTTTAATCTTCAGTCACTTTTATTCCACACAAACACTTTAAAGGCAGCACAAAGTTTCAAACATCAGGTTTCATGTTTGTGAACAGAAATGTCCTTTAAAGACGGACGAGGTGGCGCTCGCCCACTCGGCTGAGGCCTGTTTGTTCGTCCGCTCAGTCTGACTTCAGGTTGAATCTTTATTCTTTACATTCTGTTTAAATGTGACACGCTGATTCTAAGAGACACTCAGTGGATGCAGATTATGAGCAGAGGCTGAACGGACGGCCCGTCAAAGTGCAGGAAAAGAACTGATTGTTCCACCACATGAAAACCCGCTTTCACTGTTTAACCTCTTCAGAAAGCTCCTGTGAGATTCAGGCTGTGGTTCTGATGGACAGATGAGCCGCCGCTCAGTCGGACGCTGGTCCAACAAACAGTCCGTTGGTGGTTTCAGAGAACTCACTTCCTTCTGCGGGTGGAAAATGTGTCCTGGCTCAGGTGTTTGGATGTGACTGCAGACTGATTTGGAAGTGCAAAAGAATCACTGACGAGCTGAAACAGACTAAACCGGCAGAACCTCATGAGGAAAAAGCTAAAATAGAAGCCGTCCTGACATGAGGCTCATTAATGCTGAAATGTCATTAAAATGTTGTTTGAGTCTCAATTGAAAACGTGAAATAAACAGATGAGAACAAATCTAAAATCTGCAATCAAGCTCAAACCACAAAGAGAAGAAGCTCTTCAGTCAAGTTAAATAAAATGATTTTCATGTTTCTGGGGGTTCGATAGTAAAGTGACGCGAGTGTTCAGTGACGACTTCCTCTTTTCCTCTTTGTCAGTTTTAATCGTCAATAATCATCTTCGAGTCTTCGGTCAGCACCTCCCTCACTGTAAAAGAAACGTCAAAGGTTAATCTCAGATCAGCAGACAGATCTGATCAGTCAAGTAGCTATAATTAGCTATGAAGCTAATGTTAGCCTCACTGCCAGCTGACTTTTACTATTTCCTGCTAACTCGTTTTAAAGCAGAACCCTGTAAAAGGGTCTTAAATATTCACTTGATGGCTATATACATGCAGACTGGGGGCTAAAGCTAACAGGTCAGAGGACTTGATATCATGCTAACAGGCTGAGGCTAAAGCAGCTCATGTTAGCAGACTGAGGGGTCCAGCCGACCCACAACCCTCTAAAGGAGAGGTGTTTACAGGTGAGGGATGGATAAACCACAGCTGCACGTGTGTTTGTGAATTTCCCTTGGGGATGAATAAAGTATCTATCTATCTATCTATCTATCTATCTATCTATCTATCTATCTATCTATCTATCTATCTATCTATGTACACAGCTTGTCGTCCACTTATCAGAAGGTCGGTGGTTCGAATCCCTGGCCCCTGCAGGCTCCCCGTCGGAGTACTTTGAATGGGTGACTGCTAGCTTGTGTTGTATAAGCGCTACATAAATATAGTCCATTTACCATTTAAACATGGAGAAACATGAACATTGACACACATTGTTTTTATTATTTACAGACTTTAAAACGTGTAATTGAAAAAAAAATGTAAGAAAATTGTAAAAGGAAGACAAAGACAAAAAATTGTTCTTCCTGCCACTTTAATTTAAACTGAAAGTGAAAAAGCTTGAATGATCTTTCATAAAACAGCAGGTTTTAGATGAGCGTCTTAGTTAAGGTGACATTATAAGCTCACCATGCAGCTGTGTCCGGGGGCAAAGGTCACGCCTTTCCCTGCTCGGTCCTGAGATCCACTGCTGCTGCCGCTGACCGAGCTCTTCCTCATGATACCTGAACAAACGCACAACCTTTCATGTCATTGCTGTAAATAATACTTGACTTCCACGTCAGCAGTAACCTGCTGAATGTTGATGCTGCAGCTCAATCGTGGCATGGCGGCCGCAGAGTGTCCTCCCACCTGCAGGGGGCGGCACGTCCAGTCTCTGCAGGCTGTTTTTGCGAGAAGGAGGGTAGCTTCCGGTTTTGGAGAGGCGGCGTTGCCGGTTGTTCAGCATGGTGGCGGGAGAGACGATACCAGGGGGTGGGACTTTACCCATCCTAAGGTACAGCTCCTCGATCTCTTGCTTCTGATTGGCCTGCAGGTCCTGCACCTCCACCAGGTGTCTGGGATTAGGACAGAAAAGTTAAAGAACACAAACACTTACCCTCAGTGCCTGCTGTTGCGTGCTAACTTATAGCTAATGTACAGTAAAGTATTTTGGCTCTAACATTGGTGCCTACATTTCCCATAATGCAACTCAATAAGGTATTCTGTCAGACGTCCACGTTTCCAGTTTGTGAGACTTCTGTGATGATTTGAGATGATCAGAGCTGCTAATGATCGATTTTATGATGAAAAACAGCTCAAACTACTGATTTCAATATATTTACAGATTCATTTCCAATTGAATGACTGATCACCTCAGCCTGAGTGATGACCCTGATGACATCACTGTGACATAATGCACGGAGTAAATCTGTGGATCTGACATACATCCAGAGAACATCAGCTCCTCCATCCACCAGTTACCTTTCACGGAGCTCCTGCAGCTCCACCCACAGCTCCTCGTTCTCGCTCTCTGATTCGTCAGAACTGACGTAGGGTGCGGAGCGGCTCCATGATTGGCCGGCTGACCCCTCCCACAGACTGACACTCAGCCTCCGACCCGCCCTCCTCTTCCTCTCCTCTTCCTCATCCTCCTCCCGCAGCCGCCTCTCCTCTTCCTCTTGTCCTCCAGGGTTGTCATGGTAACCTAGAAGACATCCAGGCGGGGAGACTGTCGTCGTGCTAATGCTGCTCTCTGATTCGCTCTGCTCCTCCGTGCTGCTGTCTGGGCTCTCTGATTGATCCAGCCTGGAGGGAGGCGGGGAGTGGGCAGTGGGTGTGGCCTGGCTGAGGGGGCGTGGCTCCTGATGATGTACAGCAGGAATGTCTGCCGAGGGCGTCACCTGGAAACGGCCGACGGTGAAGACTGAAGTTTTTGTCACTGAAAGAGAAACAGAAGAAGAAGGTCAGTGTCATCCTGCAGGTGGCGCTGCAGGAAGGAAGATGGAGTCATGAAAACCTAAAACTGCCTCCGCTGGAATCTAAAAATGACTAAAAATGACTAATTGGAATTGGAATTAATTTAAACTTTACATTAAAATAGGCATTTTGTCCTGCTGGTGGCGCTGTAGAGAAGGTCGTCCTCCATAAACACAGAACAGGTTCAGTGTTCAGTGTCTCCAACGTGCGATGGAATAAAGTTTTCACGCAGTTTGACCATCAGAGACGATCTGTGTCATCTGGAGTTGCATCAGGACAAAATGCTTCATGTCGTCATCGGGTCGCTTTTATCAAACCAGCTCAACGTCTCCACCTCGGCCATGAGCACGAACTTTTTAAAGTGTTTTTTAAAAACTCTTCGTTTGGAGTTTGTCCAGCAGAGGGCGTTGCCGCGTTGATTTTACACTAAAATGTCCTGAACACAGAACATGTGACTGTTCTTCAGAGATCATTATTAAAGACGTTCATATATTTAGTTGGTACAGATTTTCACCATCAGCCAAGCGCTCACGGCCAACTCAGATAAATATCTGCTCACCGTATATTTCAGTGTTTGTTTATTTTACATTTGCATTATTTAACTTATTGTCCACTCTTTTATCTTTTTGTCTTTTGAATGTCTCTTTTCTTTTTCCTGAGCAAATACATTGAATGCAGTGTTTAAGCCCGTGTCAGATTCCTTGTATGTGCACAAACACTTGGCCAATGAAGCTTGTTCTGGTTGGTTGGTTCTGGTTCTGGTTCTGATTCTGATTGTGATTCTGGTTCTGAGTCTGAGGGGTCATTATCAGCCTCACTGGTCTGGTAAAGGGTCAAATACATCAGTGGGGGAGACAGGACACGGAGGTGTGTCTTACCTTCCTGTATGGATGACATTCTGGGTGATGGGGAGGACACCTGGACAAGAGGAAGAACATTGTCATCAGGTTATAGATTTGACCACATGGTTCTGAACATCTTCCTCAGGTTGTCGTAATGAAACATGATGAAAAATCAGCAACAATTAAAGAAAACAAATGGATTCAAAGGAAAGTTTCAACTGAAGCAACAAAGAGAAGAAATCAATGGAAAGAACGTCAGGCGGCAACAAGAAGAAGCTTCGAGTTCAGTTTCACTTTAAAACATCACACCTTTCCTCTGAGTCTTACTCTGCTGTGAGGAGCTGAGGCAGGAGGTGAGGAGGTGCAGGAGTCTGAGAGCTCTCCTCTGGGGCTGGGAGCACTGGGAACACTGGTCGGGTTGGGAGCTGTGGTCAGACTGGGAGCACTGGGAGCAGAGACAGTCTCTGAACCTGTGGACATATAAATGGTCAGTGAGCCTGCTCAGTGTGATGTGATGTCACTGTGATGTCATCAGGCACTCACCATGAGGGGGTGGAGCTGAGGCTACCTTCCACTGAACAGGACTGTGAGGCTGAAATGAACGAATGATTGAATGAGGGAATAAATGAACTGATGAATGTATTAATGAATGAATGAACCATTCCAGCTTCTCATCCATCAAGATGGATCTTCCTTCTCTAAATTAATTCATGGTTAATGCTGCAAATCCACAACCCAGACTACAGAAACCAGGTCTGTACAACCCCATGTCCAGTCTACATGAACCAGTTTCCTAGAAAACTGGCCATTTTCTGGTTGCTCATACAGGTAAAGATGAGCTCCTGAACGCACCACCAGTTCACAGGTACTCCCTGTGTCATGTTTTAACAAGCTCACCTGTCCCCGATGCTCCACACCTACCTGAGTGCTTGAAGTCTGGCTGGGCGGCGCCCCTCGCTGGCTATCAGGAGCGGACACTGCCTGAGGGATGAGAGGGCTGTAGGACAGCTGGGAGGAGAAGGGACCAGAGGAGGAGGCATGACTTGGAGGATGGAGTTTAGGGGCCAGGGATGGAGACCCAGGCGGAGAGAAAGATGCCTGGGGAGACGGGAACGGGGGCTGGGGGTGGGGGTGAAAGCCTTGGTTGTGGGTCCCAGGTGGATGCATGAAGGACTGGGCCACACTCATGGCCAGAGAGAGAACGTTGGCCAGAGAGAAGAGAGGCTGGTCAGGGGGAGGCCAATGAGGAGGGGGCGGAGCTGGGGAAGAGGAGGATGGCTTGAAGACGGAGGGGTTACTGTGGGCTCGGGGTAAACCAGGGGAGGAGCTCTGGGTGGGGAGGGGGGCGGTGTAGGGG
>JBBMOE010000106.1:50158-63016 GCA_037975065.1 Chaetodon trifasciatus | reverse complement strand
AGTAGGGGGGAAATGGGAGGCGATACTGAGGAGGAGAGGGGAGATGAGAGGTGGGGGGAGGAGGGGTGGAGTCTGGATGAGGGTAAGGGGGGGCGTACGATGGGGGCTGATGGGAGGAAGCTGGAGAGAGAGGACATTAAAGATATTCAATCAGAGATCATCTGGTATTTAACATCAAACAATCAATACTCATTGATCAGGATCAAATATTTCACCAAATATAAACTTTAAATGCACGTTTAGCCTAGCTTAGCACAAAGACTGTAAGCAGGGGGAAAGTGTTCCTTCTGTTGAAATCACTGGACGTTTCTGGACGTTGTATCACGACAGAAGCAAAATCAAGAAATGAGCTGACAGGCTAGCTGTTTTTTGCCAAGCTAGGCTAAAAGCTAGGCTAAACGTGTCCTGATCTGCCTCTGCAGCGGACTCACGCAGATGGAACTGATTTAAATGTTAAAGTATTCCTTTGAACAGAAACGGCAGAGGTCCCAGGACGCCGCCCTGCGGGCCCCAACAGTTAGCTTACAGTGAGAGGACGAAGACTGAAGTCACGTTGGACATTTCTGTCCTTCCAAAACGTGTTTGAACACACTGAAAACGACTAACATGTGTCTGCTGAACAGGAATGAAGACGAAAGGTGTTCGCTTACCTGAAGAGGTGTGGAAGGACTGTGATCTCAGGGGTCTGACGGAGGGTGTGGCCTCAGAGTCGATGTAAAAGTCCACACCCTTCGAGGTGGAGGGGTCAGCATCTGCAATGTCTGACGGGAGGACACTGATCAGTGAGTCCTCAGGTGGGTGACTGAATTTATTCATTCATCAATAATGCGATGAATCCATTGTTGTGTCTAATCAGCTTTGAATCACAGATTCTCGAATCATGAGTGTTTTTGTATCATGAACTGTACGATGACATTTTTACTTTAACACCATCGGAACCGTTTTAAAACCACCTCGTGTTTCTAAAATGTTACTCCATGTTTCTTTCTTCTTGTCTTACCAGGAAGTGAAGACGAGGACAGATTCCTTGAGAAGCCCGGAGCCTGAAGGTTTGACTGGAGACAAAAACCAAGTAAAATTAGGAACATCAGACGCTTCAGGTACGTCACTGGAGACCGAATGACTGATCAGGAAAACATTCCTACACACGCACACACACACACACACACATGCACACACACACGCACACACACCGTGGGCTCGGGCAGCGTGGAGGCGCTCAGGTGAGATAACCTGTCAGTGTTGGCTGGCTGCTGTTGATACATCATAGACTCCGCCCTCTCGATGATGTCATACATGCGGAGGATGAATCCCTCTCTCTCTGATGGCAGGATGAAGTCTCTGTGGATCTGAACACACACACACACACACACACACAAATTTAAACATTAAGTACACAACATAAACACTAAAGTACAACCTTACTATTAACTTATTAGCTTAAATGCTGTAGTTTCACCACTAAAGCAGCTATGTTCATGCTAACATGGCCACATGTATTCCATACATGAATGGATGAAGGCCTCCATGAATTATCCATCAGCACAGACAGTAATTACCTGCCGACAGGTGGCCATAACATCTGCCATCAACCAGAACCACATACGATTAGTTTCATTTACGACATGAATCAAACCTTAGTCAAAACGAACACGCAGACTAAACCCGTGCTGCACTCTGATTGGCTGTCGGAGCTCACCATCACAGAGGCGATGTCCTCTGGATTGTCTCCGTCCAGGTCAAACTTAAAGGTCACCATCTTACTGTTGTGAGTCTGCAGCTGACACTCCACCACCCGGTCCACCATGTCTGACACCTAAACACAATACACACACTGTCACACACGGTGTGTTATTGTACACACACACACATCACTGATGATCACGCCGGTTTTCACCCCTGTGATTTTCAGACGAGCCCTCGCTCGCCGCCTGAAGTGCTTTGTAGCCGGCCGTTTGGTCACTTCCTGGTTGCCCTTGTCTGATTGGCTTTCATTGCAGTCACTCAAACCGGAGGTCACATCAGACGCATAGCTGCACATGGAGAAACACAGGAAGTGAAGAGACAAGAGACACACAAATATTTTAATGTGAAAACAAACAAGCAAACACAGCAGTGATTCCCGTGTTCACACAACAAGACCTAGTGAGGACGTAGTGTTTGTGAGGACTTAATGTTTGTGAGGACTTGGTCTGACAAGGACAGAAATAAACAGGTATTTGTGTGTGTTACCTGTCGACAGGTGAGGAGAAGCCACAGACTGATCCAGACGGCGGCTGCTCAGCATTGTGGGACACAGCGATGCTCTGGAGACGACACAGACAGAAAGATTCAGAGCATCTCCTGATGATGACCTGTTTGTTTTCCCATGATTCAAAGGGAAAACCACCTCAGAAGGTCAGAGAAAAGCCTCTGATTGGTCGGCGGCTCTCTCAGTCAAGTGCTGCTTTATCTCCTCTAGAGGGAGACAGAGCTCCACCTCTCCGACGTCAACCCACCGGCTGATCACACAATATCAGAATATAAGACGTCCACCTCCAGACAGGACAAAGACAAGAAGAAGTGGACTGTGAGACAAGATAACACTTATCTTTAGATCTTTACAGGCCTGTTAGCAGCTCCTGTTAGCAGCTGAAGCTGGCTGCTATTAGCCCCACCCCGTGCCTCTACCTTAGCCCCGCCCCCTGCTCACCTTGGGGAAACGCAGCACGGGAAGGGGTGGAGCTTTGGATGGAGCCCGGCTCAGATGGGGGGGGGGGGGCTTGGGTCGAGGGGTTTCCTGAGCCACAGGAACAGGGGTGGGGATTGAGAGGAGGAGGGTGGGGTTTGTGACCGGAGGGGGCGTGGTTTCACCCTTCTCCAGGACACCAGAGGAGCTGTCCATCTCACAGTCCGCTGTCATGGCAACCAGAGGACAGACATGACATCAACAACATAAATCAAAGTACTTCAATCAAATACAAATATACCAAATACGAAGGATTGGTTATATACAGATGAAGTAATAAGACTAATATGAAGTATTAAACCAGCGAGCGGACATGTGGTGGATGAGTAAGATGTGCATTTGGCGGTCTTGTCGTCGTCGTTGTTGTCTCCGTCTCCTTCCGTCCTGCTGGAGATGCTGCTGATCCCAGAATCCACTGGGCTGCCGCTTGATGACGGCATTAATGATGTCACCGTTACCGAGGGCGGGGCTTGTGTCCAGGCGGGGGCCGGTGCTGAAGCAGCCGCTGAGTCCGGCTGTGAGTGAAAACAGGAAGTGAACAGTTGAGTGTGAAGAGAAACGTCCTCTTTGACTTTTTCTGACTCGTCCCTTAAAGGAAATGTAAAATAAATGTGTCAGTGAGATTATTTCAGCTCGTTTCAACAGGCTGTTGTTTTTTCTTCAAACAGGAAAGAAAGATGAAAACACTTGAAATCATTTGTGGAAATAATTTCTGTGAACTGGCAGAAAATGAGACGTGACGGTCTGAGATGCTGATGTCCTCTCTGCTGTCCATAGCTGGAGCTCTTTACTTTGAAATGACTCCATCATCTGTCCTCCAGCACCACCCTCAGGACAAACAGCGGAATGATCAGGATGCTGTTTGTAATGAGCTCTGCCGCCTGCAGGGGGCAGACTGGTTCAGTGCCTCCTGCTGGAGGAGGAGTGAACGCTGCCAGCAGGGGGCGCCATGTGTCACCATCCTGCCTTGTGTCCAACACACCTGATTGGCCACCTTCCCAGCAGCAGGGTTGCTTGGAGCCACTGCAGCCTTCTGATTGGGTGACTCAGGTGGTTGAGGGGTGGAGTCAGCCTCCTCCACCAGCAGGCGGCGCTGTTTCTCCCGCTGGCGCTTTATGGCCGTCACTCTGTGTCTGATCGCCTTGGCAACCACTTTATAATCCGCCTCACACAGGAACCCCAGGACCACCTGGGAGACAGAGAGAGAGACAGGTGAGACCATCTTCACCTGTCAGCCTGCCAGGTGATGTCATCGGCACGTGCAGGTACCATCTCCTGGGCCACCTCCTCGGGGACGTCTTTGTAGAGCTCGAACAGAAACTCGATGGCGTTGTTGTCTTTGTATTTCCCATGAAGCTTCTTGTTGTGGTCCATCCTGAGCCACAGCTTCAGCGCCGCCTTCGAGCTGTCATCGTCCTCAGCCAGATCCACATGGACTCCCAGCTGTTCCTGGAAGAACCGGTGATCCAGTAGGTCCTGAACTGTGAACCTGCAGGAGGAAACCAAGAGTCTGACAATCAGCCGTCCACCAGAGCTGGAGGCTGGACTGGAGCCAGGACTAAGGCCAGGACTAAGGCCAGGACTGTTTCAACTCCTGTCCTCAGGTCAGCGCCACAGATCACTGAACACCAAAACCACCAGACACAGAAACGGTTTGCTCCCAGCAGCCGTCAGCCTGATGGACAGTTAGCGACAGACAGTGACACCAAAACATCCTCTGATTGAACATTTATCGCCCAATAATCAGCAGTTTCTAACAGGTATATCATCACTTCCTGTCACTGTCAACACACTGTAAACTTCACTGTGTAGATTGTGCTGTATAGACTGTGCCTCTGTGTTACATTATATTTTTACTTTTTTAACAGCTTCCTTTAATAGATGTGTCATGCACCAACCTCACCAAAGCAAATTCCTCGTATGTGTAAAATCATACCTGGCAATAAAGCTTTTCTGATTCTGATTCCAGGTTAATTCATGGCAGGTGTGAAAGAAACCTTAAATTAAAAGGTGTAAGTGCTGTGCTGTGATTGGTCACATCACCTGTCATTGCTGTTGGTTCGTATGCAGCCCTCAATGATCTCCTTCAGCTCAGGGACTTTCACTTTGGAAAAACTGTCGGGTTTGATGCCCTGAGAGACAAACAGACATCAAACATCCGAACAAAGACAGGATGTAGGCGGCACTCAGGTGGGTGGAGCCTTACGCTGGTGACTTTGCGGTAGATCTGGGCGGCGTTCTGACACTCAGAGTACGGATACTCCGATGTCGCCATTTCCAGGATGCACATGCCGAAGGCGTAAACGTCCACGGCCTCGTCGTACTTCTCCTCATACATCTCTGGAGCCATGAACTCTGGGGTCCCTGAACGCATCACCAATTCTAGTCAGAAATACAGCCTCAAACAACTGCGTCTAACCGTCATTCACAGGCTGGTTTCACATTTATTCACAAGTATAAAAGTTTCACATCAGATGGTTTAATGTCAGCAGCTTAAACCCAACATTTTTGACCCTGCTGGCTCTCCATACTTGCTGCATTCTTACCGATGACGCTCTTGGCGAATGAGGCCTTCTTGAGCGTGGCTAGGCCCAGGTCTCCGATCTTGACGGAGGCCGTGGGTCCAGTGATGAAGACGTTGTCACACTTGAGGTCTCGGTGCAGGATGGGGGGGCAGCGTGAGTGCAGGAACTGCAGCCCCTTCAGGATCTGGAAACTCCAACGCTGAAGCAGCTTCAGCTTCATCTGACGGAACCTGCGCAGGTACCTGAAGGGGGTGTCAGGTGAGTCAGGTGAGCTCCAGGTACTGACATTAGAGCAGAGGGTTACACTCTTCGTTTCCACGTCAGAGGCACTTGATGAATGTGCACAGAAACTAACTGAACCTTTGACTGTAGAAAACAACCATGGAGGACAGGAAATGGCTCAAATCACCAGAACAAGAAAGTAAAACGTAGAATCACAAAGGAGATTAATGAGAACATAAAATCTACTGATCAGCATTCAGAAGAAGTCCGATTAAGATGACAGCTGCTAAGATTTGACAAATGTGACTGAACTGCTGCAGGTTTGTTGTCAAGAACCTGAAAGTGCATCTTAAAAATAGGAAAAAGACGAATATCAATGTCCTGGACGGACTCTAAATCAGTACAGGTCCAGTCAAGCAGGTTTCCTCTTTTATTCTGGACTCACGTCTTGAGGGTCCCTGATGTCATGAGCTCTGTCACCAGGATGGTGCATTTGTGGCCCCTCAGTGTCGACTTCCAGGAGTCGAAGAATCGGACGATGTTGGGATGCTGCAGAGCTTTCAGCATCTCCACCTCCTCATTGAACCTCTGACGCTCTGCCTTGTTGAGACGATGAGTCTGAGGGATGAAAGATGATTGCTGAGAAACACCTGCAGCATGAACCACCAATCGCAGGGCAGCGTCTGCCACCTGACCGCTGATGGATGCAGCTGACAGATTGATTCATTCCACTCCACAGTTACACAAAGTATACGTAAATTAATAAATCCAATGATCAAACAGATGTGGGAATAAATAAATCTGTAAATATGTAACTATGAACAAAGACATTTAACATTTAAATATTTAATGTCTCATTTAATTTGTGGTGACAAACATTAAATTCTATATTATTGATTAATTTAAACATTTTATTATTATTTATGTATTCAAATATTTAAAACCCTTCACAGCCCCGACGCACCAGCTGAGAGCCATGAACACATAACAGGAAGTTCATTACAGAGAGGCGACCTTTAACCTCATTAACTGTGTGTGTGTGTACTTGCACTTGCTACATAGTAACAGAGTGAGGCCTCACACTTCAAAGCACTGTTTGAAGGTTCAGAGTTGGTTTGAA
The DNA here is from genome assembly GCA_037975065.1 of Chaetodon trifasciatus. Lineage (NCBI taxonomy): Eukaryota > Metazoa > Chordata > Actinopteri > Chaetodontiformes > Chaetodontidae > Chaetodon > Chaetodon trifasciatus. The sequence goes on along the minus strand of JBBMOE010000106.1, from coordinate 56,421 downwards.
GGGTCAGGGTCAGGGTCAGGGTCAGGGTCAGGGTCAGACAATCAGCTGAGATGGTCCAGGTTGGGGTGACGGGCCAGGGAATGCATTATGTCAATGAGGGTCCTCACAAGGATAGAAGGATATGTGTGTGTGTTTGTGCTGTTATCAACATCAACCAGCAGCTGTCTCCAACTGATACTGAGAACTGCACAAAAACTGCTGAGTCACCCAAACACTGTATCTCTCTCACACACACACACATACAGACTCTTGTTTCAGTGTTTGAGCCAAAATAATTTTCAGTCCAAAGAAACTAAAATTTAATGAGCTTTGTGATGACATCACAACAGTCAGCCAATAGCATGCAGCCTCTTCAGCCTTTTAAATGAGCAGATTCAGTGATGTCATGAGGTCCTCCAGACTGAAGCTGATCAGGATCAGGATCAGGAGTAGGATCTAGATCCAGATCAGGATCAGATCACTGTGGTGCATTGTGGGATATGCTGAAGCGCTGTTCTGGACGGTGTTCGTCGGTATGTGTTTGTGTTTTCCAGATGTAGGACACACCTGTCTGCTACCTGCTGCCACCTGAACACACTGTCAGAGCTGCAGGTGAGACAAACATGTAAAGGAGGAGCAGAAGGAACCAATTACTTGGAGTACTTTTATCAAATGTTGTTATACACTCAAATACTCCTACTGCATGATGTTATACTTCACTGTACTGTACCATATGTTACACCTGGGTCAGGTACTGATGTGTCACCTTATATTACATTTTATATGGCATACTGTAGTACCCTGTAACATGTATTTTTCGTGTTTTATTACATAATGTACTCCAGTGTATTTCTGTATTATACTGACAAACATGGAGTATCACTTGGATCACATCATGTCATGTACAAGTACACCACTGCAGTATGAGTTGAAGTACTACAGGTTCAGTCCTTTGTGGACTTCCTGTGTTCAGATGACTGAACACAGATTCAAACACAAACACACGGCGACACACACCTGCATCAAAGAAACGTCCTCACAGCGATGTGAGTTCACGTGTTAAACATTTACTCTAAAACATTAATAAATATGTCACCTGTCACTGTGCTTCCTCCTTCTCAGCCAATCAGAGCTCTCAGCCACCATCCCATAAAGCTATAAACACTGTGTGACCTCAGATAGCACAGACACACACACACATCATGTTGATCATTTTCACTGGGATTGGCTGGATTCTGACTTTTATTTTGAAATGTTCTGCGTAAATGAACGTGGACTTCCTCTTGATCTGTTGGTCTAAGCTGCTCTGATCCACGTCCTCATCACTCTTTAATCTGTCCAGTCACCACAACCACAGTGAGTGTCACCAGACGACAGGCTGACTTTCATTAAAGGTTAAAAGCCGTCAGTCGGCTCACCTGTCCTCAGCTCTCACCTACCACTCACCTTTCCTGAAGGTGGCGCTGCTGCATGAAGCAGAGAAATAAAAATATAGAAAGAATCCAATCGAAGAGTTCGCAGACTTTAACGGCTGGCGAACAGACGGTATGTGTGTACCTGTGTGTACCTGTGTGTACCTGTGTGTATCAGTGTGTGTACCTGTGTGTGTACCTGTGTGTACCTGGGTGTGTACCTGTGTGTACCTGTGTGTACCAGTGTGTGTACCTGTGTGTGTACCTGTGTACCTGTGTGTACCTGTGTGTACCTGGGTGTGTACCTGTGTGTGTACCTGTGTGTACCTGTGTGTGTACCTGTGTGTATCAGTGGGTGTGTACCTGTGTGTACCTGTGTGTGTACCTGTGTGTATCAGTGTGTGTGTACCTGTGTGTACCTGTGTGTGTACCTGTGTGTATCAGTGTGTGTGTACCTGTGTGTACCTGTGTGTGTACCTGTGTGTATCAGTGTGTGTGTACCTGTGTGTACCTGTGTGTGTACCTGTGTGTATCAGTGTGTGTGTACCTGTGTGTGTACCTGTGTGTACCTGTGTGTGTACCTGTGTGTGTACCTGTGTGTGTACCTGTGTGTATCAGTGGGTGTGTACCTGTGTGTACCTGTGTGTGTACCTGTGTGTATCAGTGGGTGTGTACCTGTGTGTACCTGTGTGTATCAGTGGGTGTATACCTGTGTGTACCTGTGTGTGTACCTGTGTGTACCTGTGTGTATCAGTGTGTGTGTACCTGTGTGTACCTGTGTGTGTTACCTGCAGCTCACACCAGGCCACCTCCACTGTGGTCTCCGTGTCCAGTCCTCTGTAAACCGTCTTGAAGGACCCTCGTCCGATCTCGATGTTGAACTTGAGGAAGCGTCCGTCGGGGGACGAGGCCACCGCCTGCGTCTCCTCTTCGTCGCGCTCCTCCTCCTTCTGTTGCCATGGTAACTTCTCCCTGTTGGAGTCCGAGAGCGCGGCCGTCGTCTCATCCCCCGAGTCAGAGCTCACGTCTTGATTGGTCGAAGGGTACGCCGCAGCCTGCGACTGGACATCCTCTGAGGTTGGCATGGTAACGGGAGGAAGAGGAGCAGATTGTTCCTGGTCGTCGTCTTCTTCAGGTCTTTTCTTGGTTTGGTTGTCAGTGGACAGCATCCTGCTCAGTGTCCTCCTGGTCGTGTCCAGAGGACAGTTTGTTCAAACAGAGGAACATGAATTGACGTCTTTATTCATTCATTCATTTCTCTTTGTTCATATTTTCATCTCAGATGAATCTAATCAATAAATGAAGTTTTTGTTTTTCTCAAAAATTTTATTTTGGTTAAACTGAGTCAAACAAAAAGCTTTGATGAGTTTTATTTTCTGTTATTATTTTATCTTTTATTGATTTTATCTTCATTATTGTTGTTGTTTACCTTTGTTTATCTTTGTTTTATTTGAATCTCTTACTGGTTTGCTGTATGAACTGGTTTTAACTGTTTTAAATACAGATTCTTCTTCTTTGGTCTTTAAATGAAATGATATATCTGAAGGTTGAGCTTTTCTTACTGTGTCTGCAGCAACGGAAAAACTGGAACCAGTAAAACCACAACAGAAACCAGCTCAGCTCCAGCTGACCCGCAGAGGATCTTTAAAGTCCAGGTTCCAACAGGGTCCGCTGGACTCCGCCTCTGATCTTAGGACGAACTCCCGACAGTCCGAACAGACCGAGTCCACTTCAGAACGCTTGAGACCGTCAGAGAGGAGAAAACGCTTCATTTTCTTCTTCTTCGTGTTGTTGAAAAAATCATTTCTGACAGGCTGAACGTGCGCGGCTCGCGCTGCTCACTGAGGGCACGAGCTCTATCAGCACACAGCAGACGGCAGCAACAAGCCCAGCCCACCCATCACCTGTCACCTGGCCCTGATAAAACCGCACCGGATATACGTCACAACGAAATTCTCTCATTTTCTCACATCATAAAACTGTTTTCTTTCATTTCCGGTTACGTAAAAATATATTTTTCATTCATAATTCTATAACTTTACATATTCATGAATAATCTCTCATTATTTGTTGTTATTGTTGGTTTATTAAATTATTTAACTGAACAGGAAAATTTATTCCTTTCTTGTTACACCTGCTGATGGTTTCTTATCTTTATTTTGTTTTGTATTATTGATGCTTTTCTCTTTTTTAACCAGCTTTTAATCAGCTGTTTTCCTTGTGAAGAGAAGACTGACGGTACACTTATGATGTCTGTCAATAGTTTGTATGTGACAAACATGTTTTTGTTTTTCGTCTAAAACTCAGAAACATTTCTGCTCTTTTGTTCAGGTTCACCTTCTGTCCAGCAGAGGACGCTGCTGCTGATCCTCTGTCCTTCAGCTGCACCTTTTCTCTATCAGGACTTCTACTTTGAATTTCTTATTTATACATTTGACCTTAATTTCATATTTTACATAATCTTATATTAATTAACTGTTTAGATGAACAGTTTAATATATCTGATGTAATCATTGATTGGGTTAATTCAAGCTGATTACCAAATCAGCCTACTACCACCTGAAAAATATATCCAGAATTAAGGGACATCTGTTCAAAGAAGACATGGAAAAACTTGTTCATGCATTCATTTTCAGTAGGTTGGACTATTGCAATGGAGTCTTTACTGGCCTAAACAAAAAATCAATCAGGAAACTACAGCTGATTCAGAGTGCTGCTGCACGAGTCCTTACAAACAGAAAGATGGACCACATCACACCAGTCCTCAGATCACTACACTGGCTTCCTGTGAGTCAAAGAATAGACTTTAAAATCTCACTGCTGGTCTACAAAGCATCAAATGGTCTAGGACCAAAATATATTCTGGATTTATTAACTCCATATGAAGCATCCAGACCTCTCAGGTCATCAGGGACAGGTCTACTGTGTGTCCCAGAATGAGAACCAAACAAAGTGAAGCAGCTTTCAGTTATTATGCTCCTCACCTGTGGAACATTCTCCCTGCACACCTGAGGTCTGCACCACCTGTCAGCTCATTTAAATCAGGGTTGAAAACATTATTATTTGCTACAGCTTTTACTTAAAGTAAATATATCTGCTCACTGACTTTAATCATTCTAAATGCTAAATTATTGTCTTTTACTGGCTTCTGTTTTTAATTTTCCTTTAATTGTATTTTTCTATTGTCTTCTAATCTCTTTCTTTCTTTCTTTGACTTGTATGATTTTAATGTATTTTTATGCTTCTGTAAAGCACTTTGAATTGCCTGGTGTATGAATTGTGCTATACAAATAAATTTGCCTTGCCTTAATTCATTATCAATGAAAATAAATGATTGAACCTTACAGCAGAGACAAAATGATCTGATTATGAATTAAACCTCATTATGACAGTTTTATTGAGCGATTTATTGAAGCAGGGATCGAATCCATCTGTTATCGATTAGCTGCTGGTTTAGTTTCTGCGATCATCTTATACTGCCTGGCACACCCCACAATCCTTTGCGCTTCAAAATAGTTGCCAGTCATTGTAGGAGCGAACAAACTCAAGTAGGTGGACGTGACTCTGCAGATAAACTCTGGTCTTAGTTAAACTGTTGGAGGTCTTTATTTCTTCTGACTGTGAGCTGTTTGTCTTCCAGACATCATGAAGGAGACAGCGGCCAAGCGGCGGGACAAAGCGGGTGGCCGGGACCGGGACTCCAAAGCCGAGAAGCCGAAGGACCCGGGCCCGGAGCCACAGGACGTGGAGATGCCGGAGGAGGATACTGCTAACGCGGCTAAACAGCCGAAGGAGCTTGACAGTGTGACTCTGGACGGTAAACCTGAGATTATAATGTCCCTCTGTCCCACAGCCAGACCCCGGTTCGCTGAAGAAAACGTCCAGTTAGCGCTAACGTCAGTTAGCCTGTTAGCATGACGGTTAGCAGTTAGCCGAAGCTAACCGTTCACCGTAAACACCTACAGGAGGAGAGCTCATTAGAGACCGTTAACGGACGATAGTCTCTGGACTTCAGGTGTTAGAACAGCACAGAGACAGAATGGTTGTGGATTCACAGAACCAGATCTACGTGAAGACCATTTAAAACCTGTCTTCAGATTTGTAGACCAGGTCTAGGTCAAACACGGTTTTACGTGAACTGGACTAACATTTGAAAAACAGTTTAAATGTTCACGAAACCAGAAAATACTGTTACTGCTTTTTCCTCATCCAGACCACATCAGACCTGGTCTAGACCAGAACCCACTGTGCATGGACATGGTGTTAGATCTGGACTAAACCCGCGGACTGCGGAGACTGGATTAAACCCGGTCTCAGAGTTGTGTGTCCTTTGTTCAGTTGGATATTAACAAGATGACAGATTTTAAGTGTCCAGTCAGACCACCTCAGACCAGGTTTACTCGACCCCCCTTAAATACTACACAGACACCTTAAAACCTGATTTAAGGTTTGTTAAACTTTATTTAACCTGGACCTGACTCCAACAAGTGTTTCCATGGAGATACGAGGGCTGCAGCTAATCATTACTTTGATCAGAAATCAATAGTTACTCAGTAGTTTGTGAAAAGTGTTGATAAACGATCAGCTTCCACAGTGTGAAGTGACGCCAGTCAAACACCAAAGAGGTTCAGTTCAGTGTGATAGAAAACAACTTTAACTGGTTCTGATCAAAGCGCCCATCAATCAATCAATCAATCGATCGATCGATCGATCGATCATCCTGACAAACACAGACTCTGTTTCCTTTCAGATCAATATAAACGTTCATGTGTGCAGAAACTGTTTGTCCAGATGAGCAGTTTTCATTTCACTGGATGTTCTCAAACGGTTTATCTCCTACTCCTCCTCCTCCTCCTCCTCCTCGTCCTCCTC
>JBBMOE010000106.1:0-34393 GCA_037975065.1 Chaetodon trifasciatus | reverse complement strand
CTGAGCTGAGCTGAGCTGAGGTGGGCTGAGCTGAGCTGAGCTGAGCTGAGCTGAACTGAACTGAGCTGAACTGAGCTGAGCTGAGCTGAACTGAGCTGAGCTGAACTGAGCTGAGCTGAGCTGAGCTGAGCTGAGCTGAAGGAGATGTCCACACAGACCTGCTGAGTGCAGCCAGGGGGCGCTGTTGGTCTGCACACACATCTGCACATGTGTCTTCCTCTTTCAGACAGGAAGTAGAGAAATGGGAGGAGGACAAGCTGAGACTGGCAGGTCAGGGAGGGGTGTGGCCAGAGAGAGAGAGGGAGAGAGGGAGGGAGAGAGAGAGAGAGAGAGAGAGGAACCTGTTTCTGTGATTTGGACTCGCCCCTTCAGGAATACAAGACAGAAAAACCGTGAAAGAGCAGCAGGATGGTTGGATCAGACGTTCACTGCAGGTAAAACACATCTGTGTGTCCGTCTGTGTGTGTGCGTGTGTGTGTGTGTGTCCGTCTGTGTGTGTGTGTTTCCGTCTTATTTTTCTTAATCATTAATTTTAATCGATAGTTTTGTGTTGTGATTGTGTGTGTGTGTGTGTGTGTGCGTGTGCGTGTGTGTGCGTGTGTGTGTGTGTGTGTGTGTATCTCTTGTGTGTGTGCTCTCTGTTGAAGTTTTGTCTGGTTGATTTTGGACATTTTGAAAACTTACTTTCTGCAGAAAGTGGAAAAATGTCCTTATTGATGTTTGGGGACATTATGGACATTATGGACATTATGGGGACCGTTTCATTTCAGAATTATGGCTCGACTTTTGGTTAAGAATAGGTTTGTGTGTGTGTGTGTGTGTGTGTGTGTGTGTGTGTGTGTGTGTGTGTGTGTGTGTGTGTGTGTGTTGGCAGGAATGTGTCACCGGGTGTGTTTGTCTCAGAGACAGACGCTGTGTCCCGGCTACAGACGAGACAGTCGGTGAGGAAGTTGACAAAAGACAAAGTGAAGTGGAGGATGAGCTGAAACATGGAGGACACGTTCACCTGAACGTACTGCGGCCTCTCTTTGTGTACTACTGTGTACTACTACACACAGTACACTGAAGCACGTGATGTGTCTGCAGTACGGCTTTGCGTTGTAGTGATAGTAGTACTCTCCTGTACCTCAGCAAAGTATCAGTACCACAGTACAGAAGTATTCTACAAATAAAAGCCTGTATTTAAAATAGCACTTTAAGTAAAAGTACAAGTATTAGCATCAACACATAAAAGTACTTCAGAATAACACATCTTATTGGATCAGAATTATTGATTAGAGTTATTGATTAGATCACATTAATGTTGCAGCAGATAAATATGAAGATAATTTTAATTAAATAAAATGAACCAATAAATGTTTATTAACTGGAATTCAATTAAAAATAGATTTTAAGTTATTGATCTCATTTATTTTTTATTATGTTTTTCTTTATTCATCTGAATTTCTACACTAACAAATAACAAAATTACTTCAAATTGTACTTTAGAGCAGAGCTGGACGGACGTTTTTAAGAGAATGAGGATTTATTTGATTTGATTTTTACTTTAAAAACACTGAAATGAAAACATCCAGTTTGTTGTTCAGCTGGTTTTTGTCTTTGTTTGTTTATCTCTCACATGATGACGTGCGTGTAAATAACACGTCGTGCATATGTTCAGTGTTAGCCTGATATTTCAAAGTACAGCAGAGTATTCAGATAAATATCGTCCAGTCGGAGGATTAAAACCAACAAAAGTCCCAAACTGTCACTTCAAAGACCGGTTCAGATTATTTCTGTTAATAAAAAACATGATGTATGAATACTTTGCTAACCTCAGTTTAAATATTTTAATACTGCAGTTTCCTAAATACACATTCCCTCCGGTACCTCCCTGTAGTAGAAAACACATTTTAGAAGATGGAATAATTTCATGTTGAAATATTTTACAAAACAAAGTGAAAGTTGCACATTGAGCGACGTAATTCAAAGATTTGACGACATGAATTCTGTGATGTGTTTCTAAGAACACGTTAAAGCACACTCGTACTTTTGGATTGAGTTTACGAACGTGAATATTTCTGATTCATATCAGCGCAAAAAACACAGAGACTGATTCAAAATCTATGTAAAAACATAGAATTCATTATTTAACATTATGTGTCTATGTGTGTGGGCAAATCAGATTTTTATGATGCGATAAATCAAATGTTTGATACCTGAATTGATCTGTTCGTTCCTCTTGTCGACTCTTCACGTCCTCAAACGTCTCACAAACACCTGAAGGACTTTGAGCCCAGCAGCAGGTTCAGAGTCAGAGCAGGAACGTGCTCAGTGTTTCAGCAGAGAGCTGAGAAGCTGCTGGAGCTTCAGCTGCAGCTCAGACTTCTTGGTAACGTCCACCACGAAGGTCAGATCACACGGACGCTTTCCGTCTCTGAGCTTCACGTCAGCTTCTCCTTCATCTCTGTGAATTATTCAGACAAACGGACACTTTGGACAGTTGGACTTTGTCTGCTGCTCTCAGCTCCACAGCAGCAACGAGGCTCTCCTTCACTGGTTCTCCTTCTGAAGGAGGTCTCGGCTTCTTAGCTGTTAGCTTAGCACAAACCTGCTGCAGAACACTGTCTGTCAGGATGAGGTGTGAAAGCTGCTTCATCCATTTGTCCTGCAGCTCGTCCAGTCAGGCTGTTTGTCCTGTGAAGACTCTTCAGTTTGACCTTCATCTTCATCACCGAGAGCTCGTCTTCACAAACTGACTGAGACACACCGGCTTGTCTCAGTCAGTTTTTTTGTATTCAGAGATGTCTTCAGGGATGGATCAAACAGTCTTGTGGGCTGTAGGAGGCCCGGAGGCCAGAGCTTGCCCACCCCTGCTTTAGGAGGTGCTGGAGGTCCTTGAGCAACTTCTTTAAACCCATTCATGCTTTCAGGTCCTTGAACAGGTCATTGAACACGTCCTCGACAATGCTGTAGAGGTTCTTGAGGAAGTTGTAAAGGTCCTTGATTAGATTGCAGACTTCCTTGAACGGGGTAGAGGTCCTTAAAAAGAATGTGAGGTCCTTGAACAGGGGTAGAGGTCCTTAATAAGAATGTGAGGTCCTTGAACAGGGGTAGAGGTCCTTAAAAAGAATGTGAGGTCCTTGAACAGGGGTAGAGGTCCTTAAAAAGAATGTGAGGTCCTTGAACAGGGGTAGAGGTCCTTGATAAGAATGTGAGGTCCTTGAACAGGGGTAGAGGTCCTTATAAAGAGTGTGAGGTCCTTGAGGAGGCTGTGGATGATCGTGAGGAGGTCGCGAGGTCCTGAATGAAGTTCTAGAGGTCATTGAGGAGGTTTTGGGGTGTGTGAACTGTTTACCTGAAGTGTTTGATACCTGTTTGTAACAGACAGCTGACAGCCAATCAGAGAGCAGCGTTTCTGTGCTTGTGGTGAACATAAACATATAAAAACAGAGTGTGGTCGGAGTCCGAGCTCCTCCAAACATTCCTGTAAAAGTTCAGCTTTCAGGAGGCGGAGTCCGCCGACAGCTTCATGATTTAAACTCAGTTATTTCTGTGTGTGTGTGTGTGTGTGTGTGTGTGTGTGTGTGTGTGTGTGTGTGTGTGTTACCACACCCCGTGCTCATGCTGAGGGTAAAGGTTGAATCTGGATTCTTGTCGGATTGGCTGTTGGCTTTATGATGTCACACATGTTATTGATCCTCTAGTGATGGATTCTGGCGTCCTGCTCCTTTAAATTCTTTGTCTCTTCTGATTGGTCGATGGGCGTGTCCTGCCACAAAGCCTCAACCTCAATTTAATGATTGACAGCTCTCTCAGTTTATTTTCTCACACACTTCAGTCCTGTGGTCGACCAGGGAGGGTTTGTGTGTGTGTATGTGTGTGTGTGTGTGTGTGTGAGACAGAGAGTGTCTGTACTGTTTGTATGTGTGTGTAGCATATGTGTGTGTCTGTGTGAGTGTGTGTTACATTCCTGGCTGGGTGGGTGTGGCTGAGAGACAAACGGGGGGGAGGGGTTGGCTGCATTCCAGCACTTCAGGCTCTTTCACACACCTGAACACACCTGGCTCAGGTGTGTTCAGGTGACTCAGAGCAGGTTTGACTGTTTACCACCATGAAGACTCTTGTTTCAAGCAGCCATTCAATTCAATCAAACTTTATTTATCTCTGAGAGAGAACAGCAGCAGCTCACAACAAGAATAACTGGCAGGAGAGGTGAGGCGCAGAGCAGCAGCTGCTATCACTCACTTAAGTTTACTGCTGAGTGCTTAAGTCTTATCTTATCTTATCTTATCTTATCTTATCTTATCTTATCTTATCTTACCTTGTGCAGAGGGGCATCGTGGGTACCTCTGCTCAAACATTGCAGTGTTTACGGTGTAAACAGGGTACGTGTGTGTGCAGGTAGAGTTCCAGCCCTGACACGCAGCTTCAGACAGAAACGATCGTATTTATTGATTAGTTTTTGATGATCATTCAGATCAGAGGAAACGTGAAGACGAGAAATCAAACAGTGAATATTCAGCTGTTCAGCTTCATCTGGACACGTCCACTATTGTTCCTGTACAAAGACAGGAAGCACACACACACACACACACACACACACACACACACACACCAGTCTGTGATGTCACTGAGGGGTGGAGTCTACACTGCGGTGTGGGCGGGACTTGCAGCAGACAGGAAGAGCCGACACTTCCTTCTGTAAACAGAACAGGGCCAACAATGGCCTCCTGCTATTGTTCTGTGTGTGTGTGTTTGTGTGTGAGTGTGTGTGAGTGTGTGTGGTGACTGCTCAGAGGTCAGCATTGGTAGAAGTACTATTCAGATCCTTTACCCCAGTAAAAGTACTAATACCACCACATGGTGACAGTACTCCACTAGTTACTGAAGTAAAAGTATGTAAGTATTATCAGTAAAATGTACTTAAAGTACTTGAATTAGAAGTACTGGTGTATTAGTAAAGTGTTCCTGTCAGTGCGTTTCTATCTGATGTTTCAGGCTGAGCTCGTTTGAAGTACTTTGTGTACTTTGTGTACCGTTGGCTGCTTTAATCCCTTCAGAGCGACGTGTCCTCGTCTTCAAATACCTCGTTTTCCACATTTCACTGGAATCTGTTTCCAACCTGCAACACGTAAACAGGATGAAGTCTGCAGGTTTCCACCTGAGCAGGTGTTGCCACGGAGAAGCCCGCCTGTACCTGATGAGTGGGTGGAGCCTGTGGTTCGGAGGGAAAACCTGCAGACTGTTGTCTCTGTGTAGCTGAACACATACGATCCCTCCCTTTCCTGGAGGGCTTTTACTTTGAAACACCAAAGCAGTTGTTAACAGCCGAGCAAACGCTAACGAGCAGCAGACAGGTGAGTTTGACTGACCTGATCAGTACGTGCTGACATCCTGTAACACAAGTGAGGCCTTCACTCCTGAACAGGTTGAGCTGTAAACTTCACAGACCAGCAATCAGCACTTCACCGCGGACACGCTGTCAGACCACCTGTGAGGTACAGCTCCATGTTTCAGGAGCCAAAGAGGGGACATAAAGGTGAAGCAGAGGTTGGCATTAGCATTAGCATTAGCATTAGCTTCTGGAGCTGCAGGAAGGGTTCCGCGTTTGAGCTGATTGTAGTTGTACTTGTTCTGACAAGAAGAAACAGAGGAACGCATAACTGTCATTCCTCTGGTCCTCAGTCAGAGTTTCATGGACTCAGCTCTCAGTCGCTCTCGTCTAAAGCGCTTCGGCTTCAGCGTCGGTGAGCACTTCGAGGACTGAAACTTCTTCATCATTAAAGCAGACTTCATGTCACAGCTGCTGGTGTTCATGGCAGTAACCGTGGAGGTTTTTGGCTGATTGGGATAGGGTTACCTTGACACAGGGTGTGGTAACACCTTCAAACAACATGAAACACACAACCCGTCTTTTTCTTCACGGCTTCACGTGTGAAGTTACTGCAGGCGGTCTTTGTAGAAACGCTGTTTGATGTTCGTGTATAAACTTGTTTAATCCTTTGAGTCCACTGAGTGAGAGTACTTTAAACTCTTCTGGTCCTTTTCTAATGTAGGCATCAATGATTGTTTCCCAGAAGGAGTCCAGCAGATCTGAGCCTGGTTAAAAAGTTACTGAGTGGCTGTTAGAGAAATCAGGCCAGACGGCAGCAGTCGACATTTGAGTAGTTAAAGTCTAAAGAGGACTGTGAGGACACCGGGACAGTAGTCACATACAGGCTTCACTGTGAGACAAACCAAAGGGACAGAACGTTTGACCAGCATGAAATCACTGAAACTAGTGGAAACATGCAGAGTTAGCTGTTAGCATCAGCACGCTGCTAAAAAGTGCAGCATGCTGTACAGGGCCATGGGGGGGCCCAGTCTGGATTCAATGTCCTTGTCAGCTGATAGCAGGACAAGTCCTCGCAGTCTGTCTGTGACGTGGAGGTGTGCAAACAGTTTGTAATTAGTTTCAACTTTGAAAAGCTTCGCTCGCCCGATGCCACCGTTACTGGACAAGTCAACAGGATCCTGAGCGCAGTCTCACAGTTAGGAAAAGTTCCTTCAGTCCCTTTGAGGTATCAAAGTGTTTTAAGTGCTGCAGTTGTTCATCTCTCCAAGTATCCTCATCTCCGTGAAGAGGTCCGGTGCATCCTGAGGTTGGGATGTGCTCAGACGTGCTTCAGTGAGGCCTGATGACAGCGACAATGAAAAACCTGCTTAATTTGTTGGATTTGTTTTTTATTTATTTGTTTGTTTTTAATGTGACCTTGACAGAGACAGACAAAATCATATATAACTAATGTATTTATTAAAAAAAAATTTAAAAAAAGCAGGATTGGCCCCCCCACAGTTCGCACAGTCCATGCAACGGCTCTGAGGCTGTAAATGTACCTTTAAACACTTTAATCTACAGCAGTGCATCGTTTTCTATAAGATCATCACATGTTTTCAGCGCGGCCGTCCTGTGAGAACCACGTATCTCCAAAAAGTGTGAAGAGCTCAGAAAAACATGCTGTTTTCAGCTGATCCAAGAGGCTTTTTAAAGAGTTTATTGAGCTAAAGGAGAAGTTTCAGGACAGTACTCGAGTAAATATACTCAGATACTTTCCACCCCTGTGTTACTTGTTACATGTTGTGTGTTCTTAGCAAGCTAGCTAATGTCACAGTTTGGGGATGTGAAAAGCTGAGGTTTGGTAAGAATGCTAAGCTAACTGCTGGGAGGTCAGTAAATCCACTCAAACTGTCAAGTGTGTTGCATTATCTTATCTTATCTTATCTTATCTTATCTTATCTTATCTTATCTTATCTTATCTTATCTTATCTGCCTGCTTGTGTAACCACAGTGTCTGTATTTAATGAAGATGCAACATGTGTTGTTGAATCTGCTCCAACGGGTCTGATGGAAGTTTCCTCTCTTTCAGGGACCTGATGATCACGTGCGACCTTTGACCTCTCCTCCTCAGCATCGCCTGCCCATCTACCTGAAGGAGACAGGCTTGAGGAACCCAGAGTTGTCACCATGGCAACAACCTCCTCCCTGCTCAGCAGAGGTGAGTCCTCATTTTACGAGAGATGGCGGCCATGATGGGCCCTGAAACGACAGCAGTAGCAGCAGCAATGTTTGCAGTATGTAAATAAAGTAGCAGTAAATGAAGGAGTAGTAGAGGTAATAATGGTGGTAGTGCTTAAAGTAGGAGTTTAAGTAACAGTATCATTAGCAGAAGTAGTCATGTCAGTACTAGATATAGTATCATTAACAGTTGAAGTATCATCACCAGTTTAATGATCATTAGCAGTTAAAGAAGAGGTAGTGGAAGTATTTGAACAGTAGTAGTATTTGAAGTAGCAGCAGCAGCAGCAGCAGCAGTTGAGTTAGCATCAGCTCTTGAATTTCGTAACACTGTTCTTCATAATTTCTTCTGATCCTGCGGTCTGGTCTTGGTCTTACAGGTCTGGGTCTGGTTCTGGTGGAGTTTCAGTATGAGTACCAGGGTCGGGACGGGGCACTGGTTTCCATCAAACCCAATGAACGCTATGTCCTGCTAGCTAAGACCAACGACCACTGGTGGCAGGTCCGGAGTGATCAAAGCTCCAAGCCCTTCTACATCCCTGCCAAGTATGTCAAGGAGTTGCCGATGGACTTCCCCTCACCTCTGGACTTTGCTGGTCTGCCTAGTCCTGAACCTGTGCTTCTACCTGTGGTGGCACCTGTCCCAGTGCCTGTCCCTGTTCCAAAGACTTTGGAGGAGCCCAGTGGGACCAAAACCAAACCAGGGGATGAGGTGACAATCCGCCTCAGACCCGATGCTTCCACTGGATACCGCAAGACTGAGAACCGCATGTCCACATTTGGTGTCCCACTGGACTTCCATGATCTTTCACCTCTGTTGGCGCCGACACAGCGACATTCCAGCAACCCTCCTGCTGGTCCCACAGAGGCCGAGACCATGACCACCAGTGGGACTACGAACATGGCTGACGATGTTCTGAGCAAAAACGCTGTTTCAGGGTTCCTAGACGAGCACAGGGACTCTGGGAAACATCGAGTTCCCAGTTTCAGTCCAGCAGACCCCCTCTCCCCACCTCGGCCCCAGACGCAGCCCATCCCTGTGGAGACACCGGTGGTCCCAATGGTCCCCCCCCACAACAACCTTCTCAGTACGTCCTCATCATCCACAGGTCGTCATGACAACCTGGAGTCCCCAATCGAGCTGGAGGAGGAGGTGGAGGAGATGAGTGTGGAGGAAGATGGTGACAAGGATTCATTGAAGGAGGGGGATTCAAACCACATCTATGAGTCCATCCAGGACCTGAACCTGGACCTGGAAGCTCTGGTTGGAGGAAGAGTTAGTCCTGGAGCAAACCCTGAACCTGCACCTACCACGCTCCCCACACAGGTAAGACTTCTGAGACCTTCTCAGTATGTGCTCTTGTGGAACACTTTGGGTCCTGCCTTGAAGTCAGTCCCACTCCAAAGTCCACGTTCAGATGGTCCAACAGTCTTCATGCTTCCTCATGTGAGAATTTGGTGGATTTATCAGAATAATGTCTGTTGTACAAGTAGATGTTCTGGGACATGTGAGTAGCTGCAAGCCAGGTGAAGCTTTCAGTCAGTATCCGTGGTCTTCATCCCAGGGCATGATGTCAGCAGCTCTCTGACGTGTCTGTAAAAAACATAAATACAGATTATTCATGATCCAAACATGTAAACAACCAGAGGCAGACTGATGCCGGACTGAAATCGATCAGATCTCTGGTTTTGCTGCATCGACTATAATCATGCGTAACGATACAAACAGCCCTGAGTGTCAAGAGATGATCTTAACTTGAATATTGTTTTAAATTGTCGCTGATTCATATCCTCCTCTTTTTAATATTGGGCCATTAGAGCCACCCACACCTGCAGAGGCACCTGCAGAGACACCTGCAGAGGCACCTGCAGAGACACCTGCAGAAGCACCTGCAGAGACACCTGCAGAGACACCTGCAGAGACCCCTGCAGAGACACCTGCAGAGACCCGCTGTGTTTTCATGGTTGTTTTTATTCTAAGGCAGGAGTTTGAACAGTGGCTGATTGCGTTGTGTCCTGTTGTGTCCTGAGACAGACGTAGGTTTGGTTGTTGGAGGAGGACTGCAGTAGACCACCGTAGTGGACTGGTTGTCTCTCTGCTTGTCTTTCTGTTGAACTGATTGTCTCTGTGTTTGTCTCTCTGGTGTCTGTCTGTCTCTCTGTCTCTGCAGATGATCAGATTAATAATCAATAATCAAAATGTATCAATAGTAATGATCAGAGTCACGTGACGTTCAGTCATGTCAGAGGCTGCAGGTCGTTTTCCAAAATAAAAGCCTGTCCAGTGTCTCATTTCCTGCAGCGTCCACAGAGGAAGCTCAGAGGACAGAAAGAAAAGCTGTTTCCTCAGAAACTGAGCTGACCTTTGACCTCCAGCCTTTGATTCACTTCTTCTTCTTTTTACATTTGATAGATTCTTTATTCGTTCTTTCATGTCTTTACATTTAGAGTTCCTCTTTCCTGTCATTATGAGTGTTCAGTGTAAACTGTCAACATGTTTACTGTGTAAACATTATTAGAATCGTTTCCTGTTTGTTTTCTTGTATTTTTATCTTTTGAACATTTGAATTCTTAATTTCTCTCTGATTCAAGTATTGATCCTGTCACTCTGAGTTTGGGCGTCTGCTCTGGCCGCAGTCTGGATCTGGTGATGGTGATGTCACAGGAGGATGTGATGAGGTCAGCAGGATGTAGTGATGTCACAGGATGTGTTCAGGGTCGGACAGGAAAGTGGGAGAGGATGGCACTGCAGTGACACCTGCAGGATGAGAGAAGAACAAGCAAGAGAAAGCTGACACCAGAGTGTGTGTGTCTGTGTGCGCGCGTGCGCGCGCGCATGTGTCTCGGTGTGTGTGTGTGTGTGTGTGTGTGTGTGTGTGTGTGTGTGCATGTAAACAAACAGCTGGACAAACAAACAAAATTCCAGGAGTCCTTGGAGACGTTCTGTCTGCAGGTCTGAGCAGGTTGAAGGAGTTCTTGAAGGAGTTCTTGAAGGAGTTCTTGAAGGAGTCTGAGGGTCCTGCAGGAAGCTCCGGGCGTCTTGTCAAAGGAACGCTGGTCCCTGTAGACTGTTCACAGATCAGTTTTAGGGACCTGTAGTGAGTTCCAGGTGTCTTGTTCAAACTTAAGGGGTCCCTAGAAGTTCCAGATGTCCTTCACAAACCTTGAACCTTGAATCCTTGAAGATGCATAAACCTGCGATTGTGTTCACACAGTTAAAGAAAGTTGATTCCTCAAAAATACCCACAGCCAATCAGCAAGTAGGGGCGTGTTTAACCCAGGTGTGGGCAGGGCTAAGTGAGTGCTGAGTGGGGTGGGGGCAGGGCTACAGCCTGCAGGCAGCCAGTCTGACGACCCGAAACAGCTTCAGTGACAGACAGATGATAAACCTTCTGCTCCAGTCTGATGGTGAAGGGACTTTAACAGAGAGAGGCATCATGGGTAAGTCTACGTGTCCTGAACTGAAGCAGATGAAACTACTTGTTTGCTGTGCACGTTAACGTTTGTGGAAACAAGGTGGAAGCGGCTCATTCAGACAGTGTGAAGAGATTCAGAGTGACAGCTGATCTGCAGTCAGCTGACAGGTTAATGTGACACCTGGGACACTGAGATGAGTCACACCTGATCCTGGTCTAATGGGCTCTGTCAGAGTCCAGCTGGGTGACCGAGTCTGTGGGGGTTGTATTCAGTATTCTGTCAGTGGTGGAGGATTCAGTCATTTACTGCAGTAGAAGTACAGCAGTACTGGTGATGTTGATGTACTTTTGAGTATCAACAGTAAAAGTACTGCTAATACTCAGAGGCTGTGTTATTTATGATACTGTTGGATGATGATTGTTGATGTATTAACATATAAACAGGATGTAGTTTGTCAAAGTTTCATCTCTGGTCGTCAAATCTGTGGCAGTAAACTGATGTCTTTTCTTAATCTGGATTTTGTAAAAAAAACAAACAAACAAACAAAAAAAACAACAACTATGAAACAAATGGGATGAAAAGTATGTCACCTGCTCGGCATTTATCACGTAAAAAGTGTTTTATTTCAGTTCATTTCCTCCAAAAAGTCTCAGAACTGTTTCAATACTAGATGAGAAATGAGCCGGAGGAAATGAATCGTGATGGAACGTCAGATTAAGAAGTCAGCAGGTTTTCTGTCTCTGCTTCAGTGTTTAAGAAACAGTTTGATCTGATTCGTTTACTGCAAAGAGATTCAGAAACCAGAAACCAGAAACCAGAAACCAGAAACCAGCACCTGAAAACAAGAAGGAAGGATTTATGTTTGTTGTTTCAGTGCATTCGTTTACTGAGTGTGTGTGTGTGTGAGAGAGAGAGAGAGAGTGTGTGTGTGTGTGTGTGTGTGTGTGTGTGTGTTTATAAAACATAGGAGGAGTTCTTCCTGTTGGACAGCAGCTCCGTCCACCCAGAGACACACTGTTTGTGTTAATGAAGACAGTCAGTCTCGGCTTCAGTTCACTGAAGTCTGAACATCCTGGAACTCTTCGATGTTTCTCGTTTCTACTCTGATCAATAACTGATTGGTTTTCTGTCGTTTGACGGATCAATGAACCGATCGCCGCAGCTCTGGTGTCGTCCTGTCCACAGATGGATGGTCTGTTTAGTAAAAACTGAGGCCGCTCGTCCCGTCAAGACGGTAGATTCAGACGTGTTTCCTTCAGAAATGTCCAAAACCATCGTGGTTCACCTCGGAGACAGCAGCTCTGTGCTGAGGATTAGAAACCTGAATTCTGCCCACGTTAACGGCACAGGTGAGAACTGCTTTCACCTGTCACACCTCTGCTGGACAACGGGACATCTGTTGGGCTTTTCGTGGTTCAGAACAGAACCGAAGACGTGACTGCTGGGTGGACCCTTACAGGGACCCAACAGCTGAACCCAGCAGGACTGGCTGCTTCAGTCCAAACCTGCAGTTTAACCTGAAGGACAGACTGTCCCAGCTCTGACCCTCTCACTCTCCGTCTCTGTCTCTGTCTCTGTCTCTGCAGGACCTCAGCTCCCCTAACTCGCCCATCTATGCCAACATCTCCAGTCTGAAGAAAACACCACTCCCTCAGATCTCGGCCTCTGGCCCCGCCCTGCCATCATCACCTCCTCCTGGTCCCGCCCCCTCAGCTCCAGACTACACCCCCTCTTCTTCAGTATCCTCCTCCGGGATGATGAGCCCCGCCTCTCCCCTCAGCCCGCAGGACGGATGGCAGGTGAGGTGACCTCTGACCTCTGATAGCTGTGAAGCACAGGTGTGTTTCGTGTGTGTGAGTCACAGCTGAGCAGAAGTCAGGAGTCAGTTCAGAGAGAAGAACCAATTTAATGTGATCGTTTTCATGGCTGACAGGAGCAGAAGTGGCAGGTGAGCAGGAAAGGTCCAAATCACGTCATCTTACTTCACACTCATCTCCGTCTTGCCCCCCCCAGAACTCATCAGGTCAAACTGTTCTTCACGTCTTTCCTGTGGAGATGAAGGTGAAATGAGAAAAGTGTCTCTCAGGACACGTCGTCGTCTTCTCGTTGACTTTGAATCCACTCTCTCTCTTCATGTTACTGCGACGTGATAAAAGTTTAATCTGTAATCTGAGACGTTCTCGTTTGTTCTGCTGCGATCCAATGAACAGTCAAAGCAACATGTTGCTGAGCAGCAGGTGACGGTTCACTGCCTTGCTCAAAGGCAGGTCAGTGAGACAAACAACAATCAAAACTGCAGATTCTATTTATCACTTTACCTTTTTGGTTTTATTTCGGATGATCGTGTTTTAAAACATCAACTGATGCTCAAACGCTCCACGCTGCATGTCGCTTGGTGATCAACTGATGTTCTCTTTTTCCAAAACTGTCACTGATCGGATGTTTTTAATGTTTCACTCCCCTGAGTGGAGTCTGGCAGGTGAACTGATGGTGCGTTCAGGTGCGGTCCAGTCCACCTGAGTGGACTCGGGTTCGAGCGTACTGTTTGAACCTCGCTGTCTTTCTCTGTCTCTAAAATGAACTCGTCCAGGTGCACACTGACCAGGACACCGGGAAGGTGTTTTACTTCCATCCTGTAACCAGACAGACCACCTGGTCGGACCCCCACCGTCCGGCACCCCCGCCTTCTCGAGACATGGACCGGTCCAGAGGTAGCGAGGGGGGACAGCTGGCCTCCCCCTCCCCTCTGCTCTCCTCCGCCTCCTCTCAGGTACGAAACACCTGAGGTCGTTGATGGAATTAAACTGTCTACGAGGATAAAAACACGCAGTGATAATAAATGTGAGGCGTTCTGTCCGATGATGGCTGACTGATGCCATGTTACGCCGCAGCATGCAGAGGAATGTGATGTCATAATCTGTCCTCTAGAGGACAGATATGCTGCATCATCAACCAATTACAGCATTCGCTGGTGTCCTTCCTGTCAGGGTTGCTGTGGTTGGGAGCAGCTGGTGGACGAAGTCTCAGGGAGATTTTACTACTACAATCCCACCTCAGGGGCCACGTCATGGGACGTACCAGAGCCCCTGTCCCCCTCCTCATCCCCCCCAGGACCGACAGCCAGCAGGAGGCACGAGGACGGCCCGGTACGATCCTGGATTAAGTCTGCATTAAGACGACAGATTATATATTATGGATTAATTTATCATCGTTTGATTTTGCTTTTCTCAAATTGAAAGTGGAGAATTTTCTTTGATGACTGTTGTTTATGTGACTAAACTGAAGCCTCCGCTGCCAGAGGAAGATTATCCTGTGGACGGCCACAAGGACGACACTGTCTTCACAACGGTACACACACACACACACACACACACGCACGCACGCACACACGCACGCACACACGCACACGCACACACACACACACACGCACGCACACACACACACGCACACACACACACACACACACACACACACACACACACACACACACAGATCAGGGTCAGCTTTGTTCATTGCTTCTTCGTTTGTTTGTACGTCTGATCTTCAGTAATATATTGATTTTTCCAGCTTCCGCATTTGCCTCAAAGCCTGATGGGAAATGGAGTTTCTGAGGAGGGAGCGACTGTGCAGGTCAGGAACTGGAGACACAGTGTGGCCGAAGATGTGAGTCAAACCAACACAAAAATCATGTACACAAAACAAGTTGAGCAAAACATTTAATTACAATTACAAAAAGGTAATAATGCTAATGTTGATGCTAACTTATGCTAATGATGATGATGACTCATGCTAATGGAGATGATAACTTATGCTAATGATGATGGTAACTTATGCTAGTTTTGATGCTAACTTATGCTAATGGCGGTAAACACACATAACCCTAACCCTCAGACTTGTAAAAACGCTGCTTTGTGTTCCAGACGTTTGTCAGCCACAGGAGGAACGTCTCTGACTTCACCGAGACGTCTCACAGAAGGCACTACCCCGACAGTCCAGAGGTAGACACACACTCACCTCCCTCACACACCTGCCTCATTCAGCTTCATCACACCTCATTCGCTCGCCCCTCATGTCTTCCTGTTCTCCCTCATAAGCTCTCTGATAGGCACAGACTGAAGAGGAATCTGTCCGATCGGAGCTCAGGCTCCCATCAGCTGCACGTAGGTCCTGGGCTCTGATTGGTTGCTGATGTTGCTGGGTATTTGTTGGGTTGGCTCTGTCAGATCTCCTGTTGTTGTCATGGAAACGGTCTGTCACAGCAGACCAGGTGTTACTAACCTTTCCTCTAACTCACAGCCAATCAAACATGTCATGTCTTAAACACTGACTCATTATCTGAAGGGAATTTTCTGGGCAGTTCAGATGGACGGCGCCCCCTGCTGTGTCTCATCAGGACGTTTCCAAACACGTTTAACATTATTCCTGCTGCTGTCCAACATTCTGATTCTGATTATTATTATTATTATTATTATTATTATTATTATTATTATTATTATTATTATTATTATTATCCTGAAATGGCAGCACGGTGGCTCAGTGGTTAGCACTGCTGTGCCAGGGTCAGTGGGCCCTGGGTTCGATTCTCAGCTGGGTCAGGGTCTTTGTGTGTGCAGCCGGGGGCTCCGGTTTACCCCACCATCAAACATGTTGCCCAGAAAGTTCTCCAGCGTTTCTCCACTAACCTCCTAACCATACATTCAGAGTTATCCAGTGTGTTAGCATGTCTGAAGCTCTGGACAGGTTCTCCTGATGGTTCTCCTGATGGTTCTGATGATGGTTCTCCTGATGGTTCAGCTGTTGGTTCTCCTGATGGTTCTCCTGATGGCTTAAAGACACAAAGACCAAAATAAAATAGATTTGACTGAGTTATACGACATAGAAGAAAGTCTGTTTTAAGAAGAAATTTACAGATGATCCAGAGTCAGCCAGGTGTCCTCTGGCAGCTCTGACTGCAAAGAGTCTTTGAGGACATGTCAGGGGTCCTTGAGGAGTATCGAGGAGAGGTTTTGGGGATCATTGTGAAGGGGGGTCTCTGATGATCTTCTGAATAGTTTGTTCTAGTTCTTGGTGGAATTCTATGGGAGTTTAAGGTGTCCTTGAGAAGGGATTATGGGTCCATGAAGAGATTTTAGCTGCCTTTAAAGATTTTCTACCGGTCCTTGAGAAGTGTTGGGGGTCTTTCATTAACATCTAAGCATCCGTAAGACATTTTTAGAGGTCCTTGGGCATCTGCTAGTGGTCCTTGAGGAGGTCTTGGTTGTCCTTAAGTGGGCTCTATGGGTCACTGTAGAGGTTGTAAGGGTCTGTGTGGTCCTTATTAGTCTTCTGGGGATTCATGAGGAGATTGTATCGATCTTTTAAGAGGTTCAAGTGAGTCAAAGAGACCCTGATAATGTTCCAGAGGTTTTCAGGGACTTTCTAAGGTCATTGAGGAGTTTCCACTGGGTGCTTAAGGAAGATGCCACTAAGCAAGATGCTGGGGTCCCTTTAGAGGTTCTTAGTTTTTAGTCAGGGCCACTGAGGAAGATCTGAAAAAGTAGATTTTATTCACAGAAAAAAGAGTGTTTGAGCTACAGGTGAGGGCAGAACACCTGAACACACACACACACACACACACGCACGCACGCACGCACGCACGCACGCACGCACCACTCGCTCATTTACATGGGAGTCAAATTCTGCTGACCTGCAGGTTTAAAGAAACCTGAGGAGTCACCTGTGTGTGTGTGTGTGTGTGTGTGTGTGTGTGTGTGTGTGTGTGTTTACAGTGCCATCTGCTGGAGAAAGCAGGAATCATCAACAAGACCAAAGTAGCTGATAATGGCAAAAAGATCCGGTGAGCGTCTCTCTGACCGTGAAGTTTGTTTCTGCTCTGCGTCTTAAACTGTCGTCATGTGATGTCACGTGTTGTGCAGTTTGTTCACTTTGTCTTGTTCTGTTTGTTGTTTGTGTTGTTGTTGGACAGAAAGAACTGGAGTCAGTCCTGGACTGTCCTCCACGGTGGGATCCTCACCTTCCACAGAGACCCCAAATCTGCTCCCACTGGGAACGCTGTAAGAACCAGTAACACGTACTGGAACATGAACTGACTCCTTATATTCAGTGTTCTGTAATGACACAGCTGACACTAAGTTATGAGATACTGAATATAACAACAGGTCGCAGAAATCCTAAAAATATTTCAACAAGTAAGAAAACGTCCAATCGACCAATCAGCACCCACAAAGAACTCAGTTGAGACCGGCTCACAGGAACCTGCAGGTGTTTCCTAAAAGAAGCTTCATGTCAGAACTGAAGCAGAGATCCTGAACCACCATCAAATATTCATCAGCATGTTAGCATTAGCTCAGAGCTGTGCGAGCATTCAATTAGACTCTTGTTAATTACTCAGCAGGTTGAAGAGAAACACGTCAAACATGTTAAAATACTGTCAGGTGATTTTCAGCATGTAAGGCGACGCGATGCCACGTGAGCTCAGGCTGCACCCCTCAGTCAGCGATCATCATGTTGATGACAACTTCCTGTTTTCAGAGTAAATCGTCACAGATTGTTCCAGAATACACCGTCGATCTGAGAGGATCCTCAGTGAGCTGGGCCTCCAAGGACAAGTCGTCCAAGAAGAACGTCCTCGAGGTACCGGTGTGTTCCCGTGGTTACAGTCCAGCTTCATATTCACCGCTCTCATCACACGTGTTTGTGTTTGCATGCAGCTGAAGACCCGTCAGGGCTGCGAGTATCTGATGCAGTACGACACTGAGAGCATCATCAGCGATTGGCTCAAAGTGATGCAGGACACCATCAGACAGCTGGTAACAAGCACACACGCACACACACACACACACACACACACACACACACTGCAACCACAACGTGAGCGTAGCGTCCACAGTGTCTCATACTCAGATCCAGTCCCTGAAGTTCTTCACAGAAACATGATCACCTCATAACGGCGTCAGGACAGACGCTGCGTCCTTTCACTCGGTCAAACTCTTTCAGGACCACGATCATCTGTCAGAGGACGAGGACGAAGCTGCTTCAGACAAAGAGGACAAAGACAGGAAGAGGACATGTGAGTCCATAATATAAACTCTCAGCTCATTCATCACATGGTTGTCATCAGCAGATTGACTTTTCATTCATTTCCTCAACAAATGAGCAAAGTCAGACGAGTGATGTCACAGGCATGAAAAGGGACGTTCAGTTGAGTCTGTTGTTTCTGAGGTCAACAATCAAAGTGGAATAAGGCCGAACGTCCTCTGCTCTGTTTTAGCCACCAGGAGCTCATCAGGAACGGCCGAGTCCGAGCAGAGACGAGTCCGGACCAAACTACGACGTTTCCTCCAGCGCAGGCCGACGCTGCAGAGCGTCAAAGAGAAAGGCTACATCAGAGGTAACTGAGACGCAGCCCGTCTCTGCATGAGACAGACACGGTCCATCAACGCAGAGTGAGTCCAGATGGACGCCATGATGAGCACCAACAGAGTACCAACACAGTACACAGTACCAACAGAGTACAGAGTACACAGTACCAACAGAGTACAGAGTACCAACAGAGTACCAACACAGTACAGAGTACCAACAGAGTACAGAGTACCAACAGAGTACAGAGTACCAACAGAGTACAGAGTACAGAGTACCAACAGAGTACCAACACAGTACAGAGTACCAACAGAGTACCAACAGAGTACACAGTACCAACAGAGTACAGAGTACACAGTACCAACAGAGTACAGAGTACCAACAGAGTACCAACACAGTACAGAGTACCAACAGAGTACAGAGTACACAGTACCAACAGGGTACACAGTACCAACACAGTACAGAGTACCAACAGAGTACAGAGTACACAGTACCAACAGGGTACAGAGTACCAACAGAGTACAGAGTACCAGCAGAGTACCAACACAGTACAGAGTATCAACAGAGTACCAATAGAGTACAGAGTACACAGTACCAACAGAGTACAGAATACAGAGTACAGAGTGCAAACAGAGTATGAACAGAGTAGAGAGTACGAACAGAGTACAAACAGAGTACTTATGTGTATTCATACTGAGTGAACTCGTCTAACGAGTCTTGTCACCTGTTCAGATAACGTGTTCGGTTGCCACCTGGACACACTCTGTCACAGAGAAAACACCACCATCCCCAAGTTTGTGGAGAAGTGTGTCCGAGCAGTGGAGAGGAGAGGTACACGACACAAACGCACACACAGCACAAACACACATTCAATACGACACACAGCAGACTGATGTGTGTGGTTGTGTGTGCGTTCAGGTCTGGATGTGGACGGAATCTACAGAGTGAGCGGGAACCTGGCTGTGATCCAGAAGCTACGACACAAAGCTGATCATGGTACCAACCAGTCTGTCTGTCTGTCTGTCTGTCTGTCTGTCTGTCTGCCTGTCTGTCTGTCTGTCTGTCTGTCTGTCTGCCTGTCTGTCTGTCTGTCTGCCTGTCTCTGTCTGCCTGTCTGTCTGTCTGTCTGTCTGTCTGTCTGTCTGTCATCACATGACCTCAGTGTGTAACTTCAGGTGTGGTATACCTGGGGCAGATGGATCACTGTTTCTATTGGATGACTTGGTGTCTGGTTTCTACAAACTGAAGCCTTTTCCTTCTTTGTCTTCTTCCTTTCATCCTGCTGTCCCTGCAGAGGAGCAGCTGGACCTGGAGGACGGACAGTGGGAGGAGATCCACGTGATCACTGGAGCTCTGAAGCTTTTCCTGCGCGAGCTTCCAGAGCCGCTGTTCCCCTTCAGCTGCTTCGACAAGTTCATCGCCGCCATCCGTCAGTACACAAAAAGCCCACATCGTATTGTGTCCACGCCTCCTGCACAGCCGACAAACACATTCAAACTAGCCGTGAAAAATAATCTGACAGTTGTCTGTTAAAGCCATACATGGACACAAACATCAGTCTTAAAGACAAGTATGGACAAAACGTTAACATGAGAAGAAGCTTTTTGGTACCACTCATACAAAAAGACACGGTGCATCTTCTTCAGATCTTACTATGAGGTGCAGACTTTCTGTCTCACACAGCTCAAATGCATTTAAAGATTAAAAAACATTCACAGAAAATTGATTCAGTCGAAGATGATGTGACTGCTCTCATCACATTTTTAAAGCTGCCTTTTGGATCTAAACCGTTTCCTTCTTAATTCTGACTGATTTTGGTGGAACGTTTATGAGGAAATTAACAACATGTCCATTACATAACGTCGTCAGCTGAAGCAGCTGTGTGGGACTGTTGCCTGAAAACGAACCTGTCAGTGTTTGAAGCAGCTCTGTGTTGATGTCCATGCAGAGGTCCCAGACTACAGCCTGAGGGTCTCCTACATGAAGGACCTGGTTCGCTCTCTGCCTCTCCCGAACCATGACACCATGGAGCTCCTGTTCAAACACCTGCAGAAGTGAGTTCACTCCGAGGCTTCTCAAACCTGGACTGGCAAGCAGAAGCTGAGGACCATTTTTAACACTTATTAACCAAGAGTTGATAGTAAGCCAGAGGTATGGATTCAGCTCTAACACACTCCTAACACACAATGTGTGATACAACTCTTTGACATGTTTGACATTCATCTGAAGTCTGTTTAGTGATTTAAAAACCTGTTTGTATTTCCTTTTCCGGGAGAGACGTTCTTTGGTTGCTGATGGACTGGTTTGTGTTAACTGGACTAAAGGCTTGTTAAAATGCAGAGGAGATTTATACGTCCATACAGTAAAAATGTTTGATTTTTAGATTTTCAGGGTGTCCCAGGTGTCAATTGGTGTATTTTGGTCCTACTGAAAATAGTCCACATGTGTTCAGCTCTGAGTAGTTGATAAACTCAGACATCTATATTAACTTTGTCCCTTAAAAATACAGTTTTCTGTGCGACCAGACCCTGGAGGACAGGACTAAACGTATGGTCACATTTGCCTTCAGTCCACTAAAAATGTCCCACGGCAGTACTAGAGAGGATGTAAGGTCAAATATGGTTTTTAACAGTATAAATGGATGGTAATAAACATGAAGACAAATAAGCTGCAAACACGAGTGACATCAAATTAAAATGTACATCAGTATGTAGAGGAACAAAGAAACTGTGAAAACACTAAATGTTATAAGGTAATGCTGAACAATGCTGTTGTTTGCAATCAGGTGCTGTGAGGATAACAACTGATAAAAATCATTCATATTCTTGCATTTCTCTCTCCAGGGTGGTCGAACACAAGGAGTCTAACAGGATGTCGGTTCAGAGCATCGCCATCGTGTTTGGCCCCACGTTGCTCCGCCCCCAGACCGAGTCAGCCAATATGACGATCCACATGGTGTTCCAGAGCCAGATAGTGGAGCTAATGCTCAACAAGTTCCAGACCATCTTCTCCCAGAGGTAGGGGGAACCTCCTAGACTCCTCTGGGACCTTCAAGAACCCACTGGGGACCTTCTGTTAGTCTCCCAAACATCATGAGACCTGCCAAAAAGTGTCAGAGAAGTTTCTCAAACTTTGGAGCTACGCATCACCTCCTCTTTAACCCAAGTTCACTGGGGCTTGAACATCTTGAATTGAATCTGCTGGCTATTTGATGCCCCTGTTTATACACTGTGCCTTAAATGACCCTTAAATACAAGTAGAACTTGGATGGAACCACCTAGAACCCTGGACTGGCTTTAAAACATTTGAGAGTAGCTTTGTTTTTCTTTCAAGGCAACAGCCCCCAACCCTCATAGTACTCTGGAACCAATCATCATAACTTCATGGGGGATTAAAGCTGGAACCTACAGGTTTCACTAGACGCCAAGTGGAACCATCACGAACCCTGGACTTGTTTTGAAACGTGATTCAAACTTGGTTCAAAAGACTGACTAAAAAGAACTTCTTCAAACAAGTTCCAGATCCTTCCAGAACCTTGTAGATCTCGAAGCCTGAACTCATCTCCTCCTCCCGTTTTTAAAAGTGATGATGATTGATGCTACTCACAGCTGTTTTCCAGGTTTGGATCAGTCAGTCTTGAGCAGAACCGAGTCTTTGCAAGAGTCAGTTTTGAAAGGAACTGCTCACAGTTGTACATTGTCCCAAGCAGAGATGCAAACTTCAGTCCATCTGGCCTCAGAGTGGAAAAATCTCAGGACATACATGCAGTTTATAGAGCTAGAACCGAGGGACGTTGTTGTAGTTTTTAGCTCAGTTATTTCATGTTGTTGGTTGTCAGAAACATCAGCTGGTTCCACATTAAACAGCAAATATGTTCAGTTCCTTTTGTTGACTCTTCACGTCCTGAAACTTGTCACCGAACACCTGAAGGAGTTTCACCTCAGCAGAGGGTTCAGACGTCAGAGCAGCTTTTGTTCTTCAGAACAGGAACATGCTCAGTGTTTCCTCTTTCCAGTTGCACTTGCCACAGCTTCAATTTCACTTTCAAATCTTCCTTCTGAAGGAGGTTTTAGCTTCTTAGCTGTTAGCTTAGCACAAGCTGCCTGTAGAACACTGTCTGTCAGAATGAGGGATGTGAAAGCTGCTTGTTGAGCATCCAAACTCCACTGAAGAGCATTAACTTCATCCACGAGTGTTTGTCCTTCAGCTTGTCCAGTTCAGCATGTTTGTAGCTCTGATGATTCTTCAGTTTGACCTTCATCTTCATCACTGTGAGCTCATCCTCACAAACTAACTGAGACACACTGGTTTGTTTTTTACTTCAACAAAAAAGAATTGTCCATTTCTCTTGTAACTCTCTGCAGCTGCTTTTCTTGACTGTCACAGCAACATATCCACTATGTGTGTTGCATTCAGGGACCAACCAGAAAATCATCTTAATCTACTGTTTCAGATTTTTTTTGTATTTTTGACCTGTTTTTTTTTTTTTTGATCAAACGGTCTCTTGGGCCATATAAAGCCCAGAGACACCTCAGTTCTAAATAATCCAGGTAGAACTTCTTAGAATCCTGGACTGTTTCTGAAACTTTAACCAGCAGCTTCACTGCTCGTTCAAGGTAACAGACCAAACAAAACACTTTCTTAGCACCTTAAAAAGCAACTTATTTCCAACTTTGAGCAGAAACTACTGGGGGTTAGACCCGGAAACCATTGTTATATAATTTTCTCACCACTAGACCACCAAGCCTTAAACAACACAGTTAGACCCTGGAAGGTACCATCTTGAACCCTGGACTCTTTCTGAAACCTTATCTAGCACTTCAAATTTGTTTTCAAGGCAGCAATGTAGAGACATGAGAAGCTGGAATAATGCTACATGCCAACAATTTCTGAACCGTGTCCACCTTACTTACTTACTACTTACCTCAAGAACACAGAAAATGTCTCTAGAACCTTCAAAACCCTAGACCTCCATGATGCTTCCATCTCCAGGGATAGTCCTCTCTGCATCCCCAGGGAAAATCTCTTCTGAACCAAAAAACATCTCACCGAACAGGATTTGTACACTTTCGGTAGAAATGTAGAAACATTGTGAACTTACCCATCCTGAACCCGAACGGCCTGTGGAAATTTTAGAATGTGAAGCCTGAACCAAGCAATTTGATCATATTAACTCATATTAACTCATCTCTCACGCCTGAGAGTATCAGAAATACTTATAGAGACTCTGGAGACCCAAAAGTTGTTCAGCTGAACACATGAGATGGTTCACATTCAGATGTTGAAATGTGATCTTTCTAGAGTGACCAAAAACTACATGGAAATGTAAACTCTGAGCTGACTTCTTTTTTGTCAGATTGTTTAATGAGTGTCTTTGAACTGACTTTCTACATTCAAGCAATCAATGTTGTTATTGATGAACTCTTCTCTTCAGGTGTTGGTGTCAGATTGTTTGTTGTTCAGTACAGTCTCATAAAGTCAATCAGACTTAGTTTCCACGTGGAGATGAACACTGGAGGTCTGCTTGTGTATGTCCATGTTCACAGACTGGAGTCTCATTAAGTGCTGATGTGGTCCAGTCAATCAAGACGACAGCCTTTAGTCCTAAAAGTCATTTCCCAAGTCAGTATATGTTGATAACAAGTATACGTTTTATTGAAGTATGAAATGAGCAAGACCTACATTAAACAATGGATCATTAGTCATATACAGTATGGAGCCACTGAGCCAAGTCATCACAGAGAAAAAAATAAATTCCAGTCTTTGTGCTAAGCTAGGCTAAACACACCCTGGATCTATCCATTTGAAACATTTGACTCCAGAGTAGACCAAACCCAGAGGAAGAGGATCTACAGAGTTATTCAAGTGTTTCTTTGAATCTAAAGAAGCTTTAATGGAAAGTTCAGAGGACCTGGGATGTTCCCCAGAGGGACTCCACAAGTCAGTGAGGACAAAGCCCACAAGAGGATTTAAAGAAGTTATTTTTTTAAGGGATGAATTTTACATGAACAATTCACTGTTAATGATAAATTCTAGAGCTGACCATCTGTACAATGCTGTATGTTTTTATAGTATTGAGTTTATATGTACTACAGATAAAGAACAAAGTTAACACGGAAGATTAACAGAGTGGATTCTGTACATAAGATGGTATTTTACTGAGTGGAAATAAAAATGAAACTGATCTGTATGTCAGTGTTAGTGTGCTTTTGTACCTCATGTTATATGGACACTGAGAGCAGCTAGTCGCCTAGCATCTGTTGTCTGTCATCCAAAATCCCACTGACTCATTAAGTACTTCTGTCTCACTTCATGCACCTGCAGTCTTGGAAAGACACTGAAAATCAAACACCTTTATAAATCCAGTTCAATTCAACATGAATCACAACAATAACAAAAGCACAGCTGTTACTGCCTGAGCTCCAACCTTCAGACGTGAACTGCAAAGGTCAAATATGGCTCAAGTTAAAACTGAATTCTCTCTGCTTTCGAACCTGCTGGAGGTCAGAAATGTTTTCAGTCGGCCATCATGAACATGGAAGAGACAGATTCTTTGTCAATGGTGCCTCGTTGTTCCTCCTCATCTGTGTGCAGGAGAACCTGAGCCTGTCTTTTTGTATACATTTTAGTGATTTTTGAGCCCTGCTCTTGGTCCACGTAAGAGATTCCTGATGCAGCTACTGAATTTGAAATCTATCATTAAAGGTTTTGGCCATCAGTGACTGATAAGATTAGATGTACTTCCTCAGGAAAGGTGACATCACACAGAAAGGAAGCTGTAATCCAGACAAATGAACACAATCCAAAGTTAAACAAGAGGACGGATTTCTCAGAATGTTCTGCAGCTCAGTCAGACCCTGTTCATGAGAAACACAGCGTACGGCTCTCTGTACCTCTGTTTGAAAGACTGCTACTAATAAAGTTTGTTTGTGTGTTCACAAAAAAGTTTCACAGATTTCTGCTTAATTCCACTTTAACATGTAAAACCTGAAGTTTGACGAAGGAAAAATAGACACTGTAAAAAAAAGGGTTGGGAATGTAAGGTAAGACGATTGTCCTCTACATACAGGTGTGTGCTGATGTGGTCACCATGGTGACATGTGACATCATGTTCAGGACGCTGACCTTTATTCAACTCCAACCTGAGGAGGAAAAGAAGGTCATGTGATCACGTGGACGCTCATGTTTATCACTTCTACCTGTAGTTCTGTCCTGATAGAACCACAGGTCTGATTTGTCACCTGTCACCTGTCTGTCTGCTCTCACCTATCTGTTGGCTGTCTGTCTGTTGTCACCTGTCTGTCTGTCTAATATTGTTATTTATAAAAGGTATATAATATCTATATTTTTCCTGTATGAAATGTTGATAATATTAATTATTTTCAATAAAATAACGCAGTGTTTATATGTTATTTCTATTTTCATCTCTGCAGACTGACAAACTGCTCCTCAGGTGTGAATCTCTAAATCCTCTGTGGCGTTTTCGAGACTCGTCAGTCGGTTCCTGGTTCTCCTTTCATGTGATCACATGGTTTCATCCCGCAGATGAAGCTTAACATGTTCGGTGCGCGCCCCAGGTAAGTCACGTGATAACTCTCCTGTCCCGTATGACTAAATGTGCTGGCTTAAATGGACTCAGTTACTTTCCACGTATCGATTGAAGACGTTATTATCAGCCTCCTGAACTGTCGATCAGATCAATAACTGAAGCCTGATCAGCTGGGGTCACTCCACTGCGCAGGCGCCGTCCGGCAGCCCGTCGTCATGGAGACGGTTTGTTGTCTCTGACCCACGAGTAGCCTGAAAACACCTGAGTACACCTGATCGGAGAAATTAGGAGCACGAGGAACTAAAGCTGCTTCAGGTAAGAGGTTTCACCTGTCTGAGAGCTGCTGCTAGCCTGGAAGCTAACGCCAAATAACAACAGGTTTAGCTCTGTGAGGTTAGCCTAGATAGCTAGCGTTAGCCCCTGAGCTGCGTTCAAGATCCACACGTTGACGACGCGTTACCGGCTGTTAGCATGTCGGTTTATTTACACCGGCAGTTAGCATGTCGGTTTATTTACACCGGCAGTTAGCATGTCGGTTTATTTACACCGGCAGTTAGCATGTCGGTTTAATTACACCGGCTGTTAGCATGTCGGTTTAATTACACCGGCTGTTAGCATGTCGGTTTATTTACACCGGCTGTTAGCATGTCGGTTTAATTGCAGCCGGCCGTTAGAGTGCATGTTCTGCGCTGTTCTTCACTATTTCACAGTGGAACAAACATTCAGTGAGTCTGACAGCAAAACGAAATCGTTACAAACAAGCTGAAAGCAGTGAAAGTGTGTTTTTATCGGGAGACAAACAGAAACATCCTGACAGGAAAGAGAACGAGGTCTGTGGTCTCACAGGTAGTCTGACATCAAGTGCACATGCGCTTGTGAATGACGCAGAACGCTTCGTCGCGTGCTCAGTGAGGCCTTTGAAGAGCAGGTCTGAGATCAGCCAGAAACGCTTCCTGTGATGAAGCGTCTGCAGAGCTTTATGAGACACTTTCACATGTGATCTGAAAAGTTCTTCATCTGCTTCATAAACAACACGTTTCCAGAAGAAACGTTTTAATCCGGATTACTGAAATCCAGAGCACTTTACTGATCTGACTGAAAGCAGTGGCCTGAGTGCCAGACCTCAGACCAGAACCCAGAGTCCAGACCGCATCACTCCCTTCTCACAGTCCGTAAAGTGGATCCCACATATCGATGTGTTAATGTACAAATATCTGTAGGTTTATACTGAAGCACACCTGTACCTGAGTGACATCATCAAGTGATGGCGAGACCAGAGTGTGATGTCGTTGACTTCTCAGCGCTGGAGAGAGAGCTGCAGGGGGCGATCAAGGACGAACAGAGACACAAGAGAGAGAACGAGGCCAAACTGAGAGCCATCAGCCAGAGAGTGTCCACCTACAGCGAGTTCAGGTGAGTCCAGATCGGACACAGTGTCCACCTACAGGACATTCCAAGGGTCCTTCAAGGAGGTCCAAGATGTTTTCTGGGCTCCTGGAGTCCTTGAAGATATTCCAGGGGTCCTTGAATGAGTTCCAGGCTTTGTCTGAGATCTGTATGTGTCTCCATCAGAGACCTGGTCCTGACATGTCACCTGAAGCCTCTGGAGAAGACAGACAAAGACAGAGCTCCACGGAAACAACCCTGGAACCCTGTCGCCCCGAGCAACAAGTGATGTCTGGTTGCCCTGAGCAACAAGTTTGAGTGTTTTTTCGTGATTGTAGTAAATTGGCTCGTCCTGTGAAAAACACGTATCTCCAGCACGTGAGATCCACATGTGGCTGATTTCAGGTGGACCTGCTCTCAGTTGATCCAGAAGTTTAAAAACGTCTGTTTCACCTCAGAAGGGACAGAATTGTCTCAATGGGGACAGTCTGGAGATACGTGGTTTTCACTGAACTGCTGGTACAACTTTTAATAAAACCACGTTTAATGAAGAACACACACACGGTGATTTGTCCTCTTTTGAAGACGTCATGACTTCAGGATTTTAATCTGAATATTAACCTGAACATTAATGTTCATGTTCATGTTCTCGGTCAGTCCAGATGCTTGTGTACCCTGTCTGGGGGACAGGGGGACTCATTGTTCTGTCAAACTTTCTGAAGTCAGGAAGTTTAATTCTGTAGATTTCAGGATTTTTCTGTTGATTTTCATCTCAAATGTCTTCACCTATACCGTCAGTCTGTCCAACACAGACATGAATAATAACATATTGTCATCAGTTAAAATGATGAAGAAGAGCAGATGAAGCTCACTGTGGACCAGTTTTCACGTCTGTTGGTCCAACAGCCACAGACCCTCCGCGCAGCCGCAGGGGGCGCTGCAGACCCTCAGCAGCTTCAGGCTTCACTGAGCAGTTTCCTGTCTGGAGCCGTTCATGTTGAAATGTGTCAAGCTGTGAACACACTGCTGAGGAAGGAGACAGGAAGGCTCTCTAAAACTCTGTTTTTCAGAATAAACGTCCACGTTTTACCAGACATCACAAAGAGACTCAGACACACAGAAGTCTCTGTCAGACGCGGAAATGCAGTATAATGGAGGTACAATATTACTACATACCTGTAATGTAATGTTTCATACACGCACGGCTTCTTTGACTGTTGAGTGTTTCCTGTTGTGACGTCATCAGCTTAAAACCTGTGCAGGTCCGTTTTAATGACACCGACAGAAAGTTTCAACCTTCAGTCACAAAGCAAACTGACTCTGAGTCAGGTCTGCATGAGGATGTGAAACCGGAAGTGGTTTGAGCCGAGCAGGTTCACTCACAGAGGAAGAAACGGAAGAGGTCTCACTCTGAACTTTTTTATGGACACTCAGTCCTGACAGCCTGTTCGGTCCTTGAGAGGTCCTGGATCCATCAGGAGGCTTCAGGGATCATTCAAGAACTCTGTTTGACGGTTCCAGACACACATGAAAGATATCCTTGAAATGTCCCCCGGGGTCCCTCTGTCCTCTAGAAGGACCCAAGGATCTATTTCAATGACCTCTATAATATCTATCTAATATCAAGGGTGCTTGGAAAGATTCCAGTTTCCTTCAACATTTTCCTCAAAACGTTCCAGGAGTTCCTCAAAAGTTCAGTTACAGCTTCAAGGGGACGTCAGAGGAGCTTTTCAGGTTTCAGTCCTCCAGAGCAGTGAGTCTCACGGGAGACTGGAGGAGTGAGTCCTCTCGAGACGCAGAGAGGATCTTTGTCTGCAGGTCCCTGCAGTCGTGAACCTGCAGTTGATGTTTGAAGGAAATCAAACCGACGGCTGAGACAGACAGGCGGAGGACAGACAGTTGAGACAGACAGACAGGCGGAGGACAGACGGACAGACACCATCAGCGTTTTCATTTGATCAAACTTCTTCGTGGGTTTTTCTCTTGTTTGCGGCTTCAGGTGAGTCCTTCAAGTTTCTTCAGATTGATTCAGCTCCGCTCTCATCACCTCGTCGGTAAGTATTGAATTCAAACGTCACGTCAGAGAAACTTCACTCAGTGATGATGAAGAGTGTGACTTCCTCATTTCCCTTTGTTTACTTATCAGAAGTACTTTATTAGTGGTACAAGTACTCACATCACTT
Organism: Chaetodon trifasciatus; assembly: GCA_037975065.1. Taxonomy (NCBI): domain Eukaryota; kingdom Metazoa; phylum Chordata; class Actinopteri; order Chaetodontiformes; family Chaetodontidae; genus Chaetodon; species Chaetodon trifasciatus. The sequence goes on along the minus strand of JBBMOE010000106.1, from coordinate 4,962 downwards.
ACTTCCGTAAAAGTACTGATACCACATTATAATAAAACCCATCAGTTAAATCCTGAAATCATCCTTTTCTTTCTGTAACAGCACAGTATTATCAGCAAAATGTGCTTGAAGTATCAAAGTCAAAGTACTTGTATGTACATGTGTTTAAGTAGTATTAAACAGAAATACACATGTGCGGTGAATAAATGTACTTCATTACTTAGAACTGAACCACCAAAGATGACAGATGATGAAGAAAGTAGAAGCATCTCTCTGCAGATTGAATTCACATTAAACCAAGAAACCTTGTGTGAAACCAGTGATGAAGGAGCAGAACTTCAGAGAGGAGGTGATGAAGATCATGGAGGAAGCACCGGGCGCCAGAAAAGCTCTGCTGGAAAACTACGACAACCTGCTGAACGTGGCCGATTACTGCTACAGCAACTACATACAGGTGTCCTCCCGCCCTCCATCTTTGTGCTAAGCTACGCTAACAGTGACCTCATGTTGTCTGTGTTTATGCTAAGATAAGCTAACGGCGCTGTCTCCGTGTGTCAGTCAGGTGATGGCAGTACGAAGGCGCTGGAGGAAACTAAGAAGTTCACCACCCAATCACTGGCCAGCGTCGCCTACCAGATCAGCACTCTGGCCAGTAGCGTGCTGAGTCTGCTCGACGCTCAAACCAGTCAGCTCCGTCACATGGAGTCTTCCATCAACCTCATTGGTCAGGTGAGCCACACCCCCCACGCTGCTGACTGCTAGTTAAAAAATGAGATCAGAACTGATCAATCAATCGATCGGTCACCATTTCATTGTTTTTACGTAATGTCTTTTGTGTCCGGATGATGTCACAGTGATGTCACCAGACAGCAGTTGTCTAACATACAATCTGTGTTGCAAAGATTAGGCTCTTCAGAAAGACACGATCCAGGTGCATTCTGGGAAATGTATGGAAGTCTTGTTATCTGTGGAAGCTTTAGATCAGGGGTGGAGAACCTCCGGCTTCTGGGCGAGGCAACAAACGGTTACTAGTTTTCAGCAAAAACAGAGCGTCTCGCTGTCCAAGACGAAAGACAACGACGACGGACAGACGATCATTTCTGCTGTTGAAGTAAAAGAGAAACAAGACGAGCTCTCGGTGATGAAGATGAAGGTCAAACTGAAGAGTCTTCACAGGACAAACAGCCTGACTGGACGAGCTGCAGGACAAATGGATGAAGCAGCTTTCACACCTCATCCTGACAGACAGTGTTCTGCAGCAGGTTTGTGCTAAGCTAACAGCTAAGAAGCCGAGACCTCCTTCAGAAGGAGAACCAGTGAAGGAGAGCCTCGTTGCTGCTGTGGAGCTGAGAGCAGCAGACAAAGTCCAACTGTCCAAAGTGTCCGTTTGTCTGAATAATTCACAGAGATGAAGGAGAAGCTGACGTGAAGCTCAGAGACGGAAAGCGTCCGTGTGATCTGACCTTCATGGTGGACGTTACCAAGAAGTCTGAGCTGCAGCTGAAGCTCCAGCAGCGTCCTGAGTCTGGTCCTGAAGGACGTTCTAAACACTGAAACGGTTCTGGATTAGAAAAAGGTTCCATTAAGATGCTGAACAGAGAAATTTTGGATCCACAGTCTGAGAACCTGATCCTGATCTGTGTCCCCCCGTGTGTGCCGAGAATACAGATCCAGGTCATCAGTGTGTGTGTGTGTGTGTGTGTGTGTGTGTGTGTGTGTGTGTTTGTGATAATAGCCTCCTCTCCATCAGGGACTGGCTGAATGAATGAGTGAATGAATGGATGGATGAATGGATGAATGGAGCCTCTGTTCTCTGCTTTGTGCTCACATTAACAAACAGATTTACCGTGTTTACGTCCGACATTCCTCAGTGTTCATTGGCTCCTTCGTTTGTTTGTTCAGCGTTTGCTCGTAGCTTCGAACACACTGACTGTTTGTTCTCATTTCCTGTGTTTTCTTGCGATGTTTGATTCCTTTAATCCCACATTTATTTTCTCCTGCGTTAACATGAAATAACATAGTAACAGTGGAATCTCTCCTGCTGATCATTCACTCATTTTTGTGAATAACTGAATAGTATTTTAATCTTAAGATGTCACAAACGAGTGAAAAGCATCAGTTTCTCAGAGTCCAAGGTGACAGATTCAGTTCACTGTGATAGAAAAGAGAAGAAGAAGAAGAGAGAGACTCTGTGATGAAGAAGCTCCTCCTCTTCAGGGACACTGAACCAGCATCAGGTTCACTGATGGTCTGTCTGTTGCAGTCAGTGTTGAGTGATCTGTGACATTCATTGAAGGTGTTTTACAGGATCCAGTTCTGATGGATTCCTCTGCGTTGATGTGCTCATGTGGCGTTTCACCTTGTCCTCCTCAGACGGTCGAGATGCACAAAGAGAAGGTTTCTCGGAGAGAAATCGGCGTCTTCACAGCGGTGAGACGAGTCCCACGCGGCCACAAGATCGTCCCACCTCCTCAACCTCCTGCCGGCACGCAGCCCCGCCCACCGTACAGCCGCCAGCCAATCAACTACCAGCAGCTGGACAGTCTGGGCCACGGCATGAAGGTATCTCACACACACAGACACATTGTTCAACGCGAGTATCAGATGTCTCATCAACGAACCCACCAATGCAAAACTCCCATCAGAAAACGACCAATTAAAACATTTTACACTACCTGTCAATACACTGGAGTTTCTCTTTTATATTTTGGGTTCATTCAATTCAGCTTTCTCTTTAAACTCATTGAGTTATTTGCAGAAAAAGTGGCTGCAGAGGTCTGTGTTGAGCGTCTTAATCTGTTGGTGTGAATCAGTAGTTTGAATCCAGAGAAGACAAACAGACCAACTCTCATAGACGACAAGAAGAAGAAGCCAAAAACCAAAAAGCAGCAGTTTTGTTGTAGATGGAGTGTCTGCTGTGGAAGGGATGCAAACAGGAAATGTTGGTGGGTGCAGCAAACCGCAAAAACAGAAGTGACGCTGCAGTAAAAGTTCCTCATTGAAACTTAATGCTGAGTTTCTGACAGAGTTATGGTGTGAATTCTACTCAGCTGTCAGACCTGCAGCTCTGCTACTGCAAACTGTACCACTGTACACTGTAGACTACTGCAAACAGCAGCAAACTGTACCACTGTACACTGTAGACCACTGCAAACAGCAGCAAACTGTACCACTGATTCCTTCCACTGTTCAGTTCATCACTTCAAACTCTGCTGAGTCCTTAACTGACGCTTCAGTGTCCTTCAGTGTTTGTATTTCACTTCAGCTTCAGTTGTGAATTCTCTTGCTTTCCACTTTATTTGAATGTTTTCGTGTTCATTCGTATTTATTTAGCTTATCATCAAGTTCACGTAAAGGACGCCGACCCGTTGACGAGGACGTGCAGAGCTATTTTGTTGTTGTAAATGACCTCATCATCAGTCATGTGACAGGTGTGCAGGTTTCAGTCATGAGGATGAGTTAAATCCCAAAGATTTGATTGGATGGTTAAAATTCGGCATTTAGTCAAAGCTGTTAGCTGCTACGAGCTACGAGCTAACGTGGTCGGAGCTAGCTTGTTGTCCTGTCTCACATTTGATTGGATACCTTCATGTTCCTGATATTCTGACATGTTAGACAGAAGAAAGAACAGAGCGATTCACTCAGGCTGCATCCATGTCTCTTACAGATGATTGAAGTGATGGANCACACACACGCACACACACAGAGGAAGGCCGACAGACAGTCTTTGTTGAGCGTGGGAAAATGTTTAGAGACTAATTAGAGCTGCTGAAGCCTGAGAGGCTCTATTGATGCACACACACACTAACACACACTCATGTCTCTCTGCCCCCCCCAGGTCTCTGGGAAACAGGCGGACCGAACCGGAACGATCCGTAAACTTGGAGCCTCCGTCAGGTTCAGTTTGATTCTACTGTTTTTCTGTCAGTGACAACTTCCTGTTTCACATCCAGCATCTCGAACAGGAAGTCTGACTCTGCGTGTGTGTGTGTGTGTTTCAGGTCCACCAAACCTCCAGAGCCGGTCCAGTGCCCGGTGGCGCCCCCTGTCAGCAGGTGATGACTCTGACAGCGTTCATGTGTCTGTATGAGGGCGAGTCTCAGACCTTCAGTCTGGTTTCACTTCCTCAAAGTGCTGCTGGAGGATTCAGACGTGGTTTTACGGTTCAGGATTCCACACAGGAGATTTTCCATTTGAGACTTTTATTGTTTCGGGTTGATTTTCACATTAAAAGCCTGTGGACAGTGTCCTCAGACCCAGCAGTCATTCAGTAGAAACAGACCAATTCAGCAGCAGGTGAGCATCTCTTTCAGCTCAGAGCAGGTAGACGCAGGAGCAGCAGAATGAGGATAATCATCTGGTTATCGATTGTTTGTTTATCATGTCGCTTGTTGATCATGTTGTTTGTTTATCATATCGTTAGTTTGTGTCATTAGTTGATCATGTCGTTTGTTGATCATGTATTTTGTTTATCGTGTCGTTTGTTGATGGTATATTTTGTTTATCGTGTCGTTTGTTGATCGTATATTTTGTTTATCATGTCGCTTGTTGATCATGTTGTTTGTTTATCGTATCGTTAGTTTGTGTCATTAGTTGATCATGTCGTTTGTTGATCATGTATTTTGTTTATTGTGTCATCTGTTGATCATATATTTTGTTTATTGTGTCGTTTGTTGATGGTATATTTTGTTTATCGTGTCGTTTGTTGATCATATATTTTGTTTATCGTGTCGTTTGTTGATCGTATATTTTGTTTATCGTGTCGTTTGTTGATCGTATATTTTGTTTATCGTGTCGTTTGTTGATCGTATATTTTGTTTATCGTGTCGTTTGTTGATCATATATTTTGTTTATCGTGTCGTTTGTTGATCGTGTATTTTGTTTATCGTGTCGTTTGTTGATCGTGTATTTTGTTTATTGTGTTGTTTTTTCATCATGACGTTTGTTTAGAACTTCATGCCTGACTGTGACACCTTTCAGTCG
>JBBMOE010000105.1:421876-535164 GCA_037975065.1 Chaetodon trifasciatus | reverse complement strand
AGACCAGATGTACAGGGGGGTCCTATGGGTGGAAGGACAGTGCACCTTCCGTCTCCTTTCGGAGAAGGGATTTTGTCCCCTACTCTAACCCCTTCCCTTTTCCCTTACTATAACCATTGAGATTATTTACATCTTATTTTTATTTTTATACCCCCCTTTCTCATTCTTTCCTGAACCTATACTTTTCTTTTGTTTCTTCTTATTTTATCCTTGATTCTATTTTTTAGCTTTCCTTCTTGTATAATTCCCTTTTTCTTTTACTTTTTGCTCTCCCTTCTTCTCCCCCCCCCCTTTTTTTCTTTTATTAACTCTTTCTTTCTTAAGTTGTTTTTTAGATAATTTGACATTTACAGTCTTATTTTGTTTTCTTTTGGTATACTTTCCTTTCCCCCTCCCATTATAAGTTTCTTTCTAATTGATTTTTTATTTTTTTTTCCTTTCTTTTGGGTGGTATTTGAATTTTAGGGAGTTGCTTCTTTTATTTAAATACGAGACTTACTCTAACATAAAAATGACAATCTAAACTTTTGCCAGTGCTGATCCACACCTCTACAAGGGGTGGATCATTGTCCCCTAACCTAAATCCCAAGGTCCAATCATGGTCAACACCCCTATACCCTATCAAAACTTATTCCTATCAAAACTTATTTACAAATGAAATCTTGACCCGGGGGGTCATTGGTGGCAAAGTGGCCTTAACCTCATGCCCTCTTACCAACATTCTTTGAATACAAATGAATGGCATCCAGCCTCCCTGTCAGTGAATAACAATGTCTTCTCACACTTCAGTTTGTAACACAGACTTTATGTCATACTTTATTTGTCTCTAAGTCCAAGTTTTCAGGTTTTGGCTTTGATGGTCAAGACATTAAACTGTTTTAACACAGTTCGAGCAGCGCATAGACAAGTAAACTGACCTTAATCTGCCATTCATCTAAACAACACGCTGTATCATCATTTGGCCAGCAGCAGGCAGTGCAGACTAATTGTGGATTTGAGTTCCTTTCTTTCTTTCTTTCCTTCTTTCATTGATATAAATAGTAAAAACCTGTTGCCATGAAATCACAGTGAACAAGAATCCAAGTGAAATAGGTAATTTAATCTTGCTTCACAGGTACTTTTACTGAGCATCAATGTCAAATTAAATAAAAATATAATAAAAAGTTCCCTCTTCCAAGATGAGTCTTTCTGTCCAGCAGATGGTGCTACAGGAAAGCTGTAAATTTTATCTCCTCTGTCAAAATCACTAAGACAATATAAAATACTCAAAAGTGAGAGTCATGAAGTCAAAATCCAACTTAACTGCAATTTACTGCACATTCTACAATAAAATGTCTCCTGTTTGATTCTGTTTGACGTTATTAGACTGTTAATATTGATGCATTCATGTTTCACTGTTGAGCTGCTGCTTTATAAACAGTTAAACATCACAAGATAAATCTGAGGCGTCTGAAATAATTTTCTTGACTTTTCTGGAGCCAAACTGAATCCTGGTTCAGGTTTGAATATGATGCTGGTTTAAGGAAAAAACACTGACTGCTGGATAGTGGGAGGCTTGTGGGTTTGCCATATTGAGGTCACAAACTTTATTGACCCAACTGTCTCCTCTGACATCCTTTCTACATCCCTTTTGTCCAACAGAATCATTTAGAGATAAAAGATTCCAACCAACAGAGTTTAATTGAATTCCTGGCAGCATGAGAAAGCTTTAAAACAGCTCGTAGATGTTTTATGTTAGGAAATGAAATGGCAATGCTTCAATTTATGAGCCCATAAATTGCTAAGTTTGTAATCTGGTACTAATTATACAGAAAACAGAGACAAACGTCTTCATGAACTATTGTTGATTTCCAGATGAGACTCTTCAAAGAACTGTACAGGAAATTAATTGAACAGCAAAATGTAAGAATAAAAAATGAAAACATCCAGATGATTAAAACAGTTTTCAGAATATTTCTTAAGAAAAAACAGGTGTTGTCTGAGGCCTTTAAACAAAGGCCAAACACAGTAGAGCTTATGTAAACAGCTGTGTTTTCCGCTGAGGACAGCTTTTAATATTTCCATCTTTTACTGTGTTTCTGTGACCTGTGACCTCTCTGAATGACTGAAGCATAAAAATAATTCTTGTCTCACAATAACTCCTCTGTCCACCTCTGTCTTATCGTTGTCACGCTCACACACTCCATTGTCTTTCTTATCTGTATTGCATTTCTTATCAGTGACCTGGATCCCAGATCACAGCAGCCACGGCGTTGCGATGCCAACCAGCTGTGTTATGTTCATCCTTTCAGCACTTTTACTGTAAAAACATTCAATGGTTCGGCTTCATGAAGAATGTGAACATTTGCTGCTTTTCCTTTCAAAATTTTGAATCATTTGAACGTTTCTGTGTTTATGTTGAGGTTTGGCATCTTCGGTCATTAGTTCAGTCCGGTTTAAAATGAGCTGCAGCTCCTCCAGCTCTGACAGAAACAGCACTTTGTGCAGCCACATAAGAAGCTCATACTCTGAAATCTCTCCTGGTTCATGTGAAAGTCACCTAGTGAAATTCCCCAAACACAGAAGAAACTTTAAATCAAATGAAATCAAAAATAGCAAACAATGACTCAGAGCTCTGGTTTTTCATTACTTGTTCTGGGTAATTGTGCAATTGCTTTAGTATAAATTCAGTATGACTCACCTCGGCCTCATTGTGTTCTGCTGTTGGAGCTTCACAAAGTTCAAGCTTCAATCAAAAACACACATTTTCTTTATTGTGAAAAAAATATGAATATCGGCTGTGTGTCACGATTAGCTGTGAATGAATCATAAAGTAACAACAAGCTAATTGAATGCCCTTGTTAAGTTTCTCCTCACTGACTCACTGATGACAGAAATATTTCAGCTCATTCTTCTCTGTGAACCAGAACTCTTCCACACCTGATCCTGGTTTCTCATCACCGTCTGCACTGCAATGACTAATCTACACAGCTGAAGTGAAAGTGACAGGAAGTGGTGGTGGAGGAAATATTCAGACACTTCACTTTAGTAAAAATACTTACCACAACATACTTCATTACTGGTAGTCCTGCATTGAAAAATGTGTTCAAAGTGAAAGTACTCAACGCAGAGTACAATCAGTGAGCTTTAGAGATGCTGCTTGGTGGAATTTGTTACCTTTGCACAGAACCAGGCTAGCTGTTTCCCTTTGTTTCTACTCTTTATGCATTCCTGTTTTTTTGGAGCTAGAGGTGACCATATTTGGATGAGAGGGTGGAGCTGGGAAGGATGTGCATTACTACACTTCAATCATGATTGGATCTGACTCAGGACACATGGACACGTCCTTGTGGTGACTTAGTAGTGATTCCTAAATCATCCCTGCTTTATCTATTTTAGTCTAAATGGGACCAAACTTTACTAAATGAACATCATGTTGTGTGGAAGAAGACTTGAAACTAGAGATTGTGACCATAAACTCACCAGGAATCTGTTCACTGAGGAGATGAATCAAGTGAGAAGTAGAGTCATTTTCTCATAAACTTCCATACAATCAACTTCTTTTTGCAACCAGTGGAGTCTCCCCCTGCTCTCCATTAAGAAGAATGCAGTTTTAAGCCATTTCTGCATTGGCTTCACTCAGACCCAGAACCTCGGTCCACTGTTTATACTGTCTATGGCACCTACATTACCCAGAATGCAATGTGAGCACCAACAGTTGGATAACAGATTCAGGTGTGTTGTGCTAGCAGCAGCTAATGTAGCCTGTATTCTGCAGCAGAAATTAGGATCAGCTACTTCTTTCTAACTCCACACCAATGTCTTTCAGTTTCTAAATTGATGACTTCAACGATGCTGACTCAAGTGACATCACTTGAGGTAATTGATCAGACTTCACACAGCTCCGATTTTTCACAGTGCAGCAGAACTCACTGTAGTTTCAACACCTGCAGTTTTTGAATCCAGACAAACAGCTGCTTTATTTCAATAAACGTCACAAAGTTCAGATGTATTAACAGAACAGCTGCGTGTTTTTATGTATGTCAGAATAGCACCATGAAACTTCTTCTGCTTTGACTTCTTTATAGAGAGACTACCGACAGAAACCCTCATATGAGGAAATACAGTGACTGAGTTTGGTGGATCGGAGGTTATGAATGCTCATCGACAACACTTATAAATATCTGCGTCTTCGTCTTTCAAACCCTTAGACGTCTCAGTGTCTGCCAGTGTGGAACAGTAAATTCTTGCCTCTCCTGTCACAACAGAAAGTGCTCAGTACGTAATGTTGTCATGGATCATGGTGTAATTGTTTAAACTCCAACCTTTATTTTAGCCTGGATGAGTCACAGAAGCTCAGAGTGAGACAGGGGTGTGACGACACACATGAACACAACATATGAAACAAAGACACCTCAGAGCACTTTCAGCCACACTGCTGTTAGGGTTAGGGGTACATGCTGAACATCACAAACTAAAGATTCACTCTGGAAGCCCAAATAACACCAAACATTCACTTATTTGACAAGGAAACATGAATTTTGAGTCATTCTGATTTTAAAAACGTATTTTTTTACGTTGACAGATTTTAAGTGCTGATCACAGAAAGTCAAACTGTCACACAAACCAACATTCAAACAATCAATGCTTTTATTTTTTTGAGTTTCCATGGCTGCAGATGTGGGAGGAGCCAGAGAACTAGACTCCACCCCCCACATGAAAGCTTAGTTACAAATCATACGTTACAAATTAAAAATGCAACAAAGTAAACAAACAAACACAAAATCACAAATATAAAAAAATCTTATCTCAAGTGTCACTTTCAACCACATCGCGTCTTCCTCAGTGGTTTGCCTAGCTCACATGTATCAGCTGATGAAGACTGTGAGCTGCAGCTGAAAGCCACATCAGTCAGTGGATCTCGAGCGAAGGCTCATTTTGTCTCCACACATTTAAGGAGTTCACGTCAGACCTGTAGAAACAGCTCGTTCAGGTCTTGAGTCTGTCAAGATGTGGATGATGTTCATACAATGCGTTGGAGAAGGATTATCAGTCCAGCAGAATCAGTAAAAATGGAAAGAATGATAAGAAAACAAACAAAAACACTAAGAATGTGTTAAAAACCTCTGCATCTCTGTCTCAAACCCCATTTACACCGAGTCATTTCATGCGTCCTGTTTCAGAGAATCATCTGATCAAAGTGTAACTACATCAAAGAAGAAAGCGAGGTGGGTCACACCTGATTCTGGATTTAAAATATCACAGTGTATAAATACTCTGCTGCAAGTCAAAGTCCTGCATTCAGATGCTTTACTGAAGTAAAAATACAAAAGTAGTGCATCAAAATATACTTGAAGTATTCATTCATAGAACGGCCCATTTCAAAATAATGTGTTCATCACTTTAATATTTTAGCAGGTAAAGGTGGAGCTAATTGTAATGCTGGATACACAAGTTTTATATTCAGTATATATATTCCTGCTACTTATGCTGCTGCCTGCAATGCCCTAATTTCCCCTATAGGGGATTAATAAAGTCTTATCTGAATTTCCCTCCAGGGATCAAAACTCTCTTTATCTAGAAATATGACATCATATGTTTTGTCATATTAATCACAATCTGCAAAGTAACGAAAGTTATCAAATAAATGTTGTGAACAAAAAAGTACTATATTCCCCTCAGACATGTAGTGGAGTACAAGTATTTAAGATAGCAGAAAAGACAAAATCCTGAAGTAAAATACAAGTACCTCAAAACACCTTCTGGACTGCAGTGCGTCCAACGTGACTGAATGTAGATGAAAGTGTGCAAAATCTGGATTCAATTCGGATTTGAGACACTTTAAATGAGACGTGTAAACAGGGCCAGAATCTATGTACAAACATTAGAAGCATTATTCAGCAAACACGTTTCTCACAGTCTACAAGATGAGGAGAGAAGGATTGTCACAGTAGCCTGTATTTACAACAATATGTACACAAATTTACTGTACACACACATACACACACACACACACACACACACACACACACACACACATACAGCTGTGTTTCCATCCACTTCTGGGGACATTACATAGACTTACATTCATTTCCTGGAGACTTAACACAAGTCTTCGCCTTAAAACTGCAAGATTTACCTTCTGGGGTTTTGAATTTTGTCCTCATAACTAAGACAAGCCCCCACAATGTGACAGCGTGGACAGGTTTATCTTGCCCCAACAAGAATAATACACACATACACACACACATATGAGCGGTACTTTTTGTCAATGTACTAAAATAGTACTAGTAATGACTTTTCTTCCTCCATTTCAGTTTTTGGGTGTGAAACAGAGAGAAAAGATACATTTTTATACTTGGTAAATTCAATTAATTTCTCTTTTTATGGGAAGTTTTCCTTTGAGACAACTTTATATAACAGGAAGTTATCCTTTGACGGAGCCGCCTGTGTTTTTCACTTTACGTCCTTCAGCAGCTGAACACGAGCGTCCTTCCTTTCACTCTTAAATCCTGTTTGTCTTCTGATTCCTGTTCTCAGTTTGTCGGATCGACTCTGTGACAAAACTCACGCAGACGCTGAACTTTTCACACACACTCGCAAAGACATATTAGCCGTGGACACAGACGCACGTAGCGCTCCGCAGCATTTGGTAGAACATTTGGTGGGCTGCTCGGTAACACGACGCTGTGAGTCGTGTCATTTTTCTTAATAAAAGCTGCTGACTGCTCATATTGTGTGTGTGAAGTCCAAAATGAAGTCTTTGACTCACCTGCCAAAACTCCTGTTAGTGCCCCCTACAGGCTGTGGTGCTCATTACTGCTACTGGGCAGAACAGCTGCTGATGACTTGGCCATTGAAGCTTGTCCTGAGGGTGGAGCTAGAGGAAAGGTCATGTGGCCACTAAAAACATGAGGATAACAGATAATGATCAGGCGTATGTGTTTGTTTGTGGGCCCCTACTGACCAACCCAAGTCTTAAAACCTCGTTTTTTGACCCCCCCACAGGACCAAGCCAAAAGACTCATCCAGGACTAATTATAGTTTCAGTTCCAGTCTGGTCTGTAACTCAGTGTCTCCTCTAATTTCCTGTCGCGTCTCAGCATTTTCCTGCATAATAAAGGAAGAACTAACCCTAACCCTAACCCAAAATACAGAAAAATAAAGAGACCACAAACTGCAGACAAGCAGAGTTCAGGTGTTCAAGACCTTTGGCCTTTGGCAGGTGAGAACTTGAGACCTTGTGTGTGTGTTCTTGTCAGTTCAGTGATGAGGAACAACAAACACCACTGAATGTTTTGTCTCACTCCTTCCTCTTCCTCTCTCCTCCTCTCCTTCCTCCTTCATACCTCCGACTGCCACCAGCGCCTGCGTTGAGTCACATGACTGTTTCTCCGCGTCCTCGTCGTACGTTGAGTCCATCACGTTCGGCCTGGACCTTCTTCCAGCTCCTCTTGCTCTCCCCCTACAAAGTTTGGGCAGGCCAACAACCCCGCAGGTGCGTTTGGCGAGCGCTGCCAGCTCCTGCCGGGCGAGTGGGTTGAAGAGGATGTAGAGTAGGGGGTTGATGCAAGCCGGCAGCGGAGCCACGAGCAGCAGTACCCCCTTCGCTGCCTCCGGCCCCGCAGCGGAGAGACGTAGTAGGGAGGAGAAGGAGAGGAAAGCAACGGGGAGGTAGAGGAGGCAGTCTGAAAAGAGCAGCCAGGCTACATGTCGAGTCAACGCCACCTCCTCTTCATTGGCGGGTGGAGCTTTGTGGGCCCGGCAGTAGAGGCGAGTGTATGCGACCGTCATGAGGAGGAAGCACAATGAGTCGAGGAGCACCAGGGAGACCGTGAAGGCCAGGGAGGATGAGGAGGAGGAGGAAGGCAGTGGCAAACAGAGGGAGGTGCTACTGTGTCCGGCCGCCAGGGGGGGCAGTGTGACAGCCAGACCCAACAGGAAACACAGACAGACGGCCAGATGGATGGAGAGCGGTGAGGAGGAGCGACCTGCAAAAGGAGGACAGTGAGATCAAAACCAGGGGAAAACTTTCCAGCTCTGTGTGTGTGTGTGTGTGTGAGTGTGTGTGTGTGTGTGTGTGACTGAGTGCGCATGTTTTTCATACCATTGTGTCCGTCAGTTTTGTGGCGGCGTGCGGTGGCGGCCAAGCATCGCTCCAGAGCTGCGATGGTGAGCAGGAAGAGGCCCGTCTGCGACGCGAAGACACACAGGAAGCCGCTGAGTCGACACAGGAAGCTGCTCTCCCACCTTGCTCCATACCTGCAACACGGAGAGTCCCAGAACTGACTTCCCCTCGAGCTAAGACACTCTTATTTTGCAATCTCTCCTTTATTTACAGTCTTTTAATAGCATTTTCAGTGTGATGATTACAGATCAAAGTACATCAAGTCCCCCAGGGTCCCTATTGTTTGGTTTTGTACCTCCAAAAGCTGCCAAACGTCCACGCGTCCACCGCTGCCAACCAGCCACTCCAAACTCCCATCAGGCTGTTCACCAGGGCCAGTACACCAACTAGCAGCTTGGGTGGTGTCAGCGAGGAGGCTGGAGAAAAGAAAACTGACAGGACAACCAGGCTGTTGCTGACCAACGAGAGCACCGCGATGAGCCACACCCCCCCACGGATCAACCAGCTGCCGAGCAGATGGAGGCAGGGGCGGAAAGGTCCTGCAGGACAATCAAACTAAAAATCACTTTACAATCAATCAATGAATCATCAATAATCCTTTTTAATTAATGTGATGTTTCTTGTGTCTATGATTTTCTCGACCGGTGTGAGAAGAGATGATAAATCACTGAGGGTGGGGGCGGGTAAGGATAACCTTGTCTCCACTACTTGAGTGAAAATAATCGGAAATAGTATTTTATAGGTATTATATGTAATATGTGTACAACTTTAGTGATAATCTGATGTATATTTATTATTAAACCACTGTAGTAGTAGTTCAGACCTGCAGCTTTAGTTTTAAGGTGTGTGTGTGTGTGTGTGTGTGTGTGTGTGTGTGTTACCTGGTGCAGGGCTGCAGTGGACAGAGTGTTGAAGTTTGGGTTCATCTTCAAACTCCAACAGGAAATTGTCCCAATCCTCATCTGCTGCAAAGACACCAGCACATCAATCTTTACAGACTTTTATTTTGAAATATCACTCATTTGCTCATCTCGCAATGTTAACGACTCACAGCTCGGTCTCCAGTGTCATGGCGGTTTTTAGCAGAAAAACCAGCATAAGATGCTAATTAAGGCTAACTGAAGGTAACGCGCTGCGCTGTTCCTCCACCAGCAGACGCTGATATCATGATGTGACGCTGTGAGCTGCTGATGCTGCATCGGACTCCCAGCAGCTCTGAATTAATTACTGATGATCAAACTCTGAAACGAGCAGCGGGGAGCGCTCGCTTTGCTTCGGAGGTAACGGTGTGTGTCTGCCGTCACCTTGGCTGGACAGGACGGAGGTCTCTTTCCCAGTAGAGTCTGCAGCCTCTTCTCTCTCCCACGATGAACCTACTCCTCTCCTCTCACAGGAGATGAAGGCACAGCACTGGAAGGCGTAAGGAAGCTCCATCACCCTAAACACACACAAAAGCACTTTTTCATCTTTGCTATTGAACAGCAGATGTACAAACACACTCAGATAAACCAGCACAATGTCCCTTTAAACGCTGTCCAATGGACACAACAGAGACGTGTGTGTGTGTGTGTGTGTGTGTGTGCGTGTGCGTGTTCACCTGATTCTGGGCAGGTCCTCTCGGGGTATTAACTCCATCAGCTGTGTGTTTCCAGCCAATCGCAGGTGAGTTAAACCATGCAGACCAATCAGAGGCAGAGACGACAGCTGATTGGACGACAGGTCACTGCAGACATAACATCAGGATGTTTCCATGACTACTATCACTTTGGGGACTCGAATCTGCTCTGACCACTCATTCACCCATTCATATGCACACATTCACACGCTCATCAGCGGCAGATGCTAACAGCTAACTCGACGCTGTGAGCTAATGGGAAGGTTTCCTCACTGAGGAGGTCACTCACAGTTTGGTCAGAGCGGGCAGAGCGGAGAAGGAGTTCGGCTTCACTGATGACAATCTGTTCCACGATAGGTCACTGCAGAGAGACGGAGTTAGAGAACCCGGAATCAGTTTGAGTTCACTGAATCTCTGCGTGTTAACATGGATTAAACAGCAAAGCATCACGAGCTCTCATTAAACAGCCGGTCCTTGTTTGATCCCAGGATTAAAGGACGTGTGTGTAAATTATGATACTCTTACTCCGATAATACTGTAATAACATAAGTCATGATGTTCAGAGAGGCGTGACGGAGGTTGACGGAGAACACAGCGAACGTTAATGTGTCACTTTAATGATGTCATCACCTCCAGGTTTTTAGGTTAAAAGGAAATTTAACTGTTGTTATTAATGCCAGATGTAAATAATATTGCAGTATATAAGGTCATTTAAATATGATATTTACTCTTCACCAGCCACAACATTAAAGTGATGAACACATGAATGCTTCAATTATTATATTCCAATAAAATCATAAACATTATTCTCAAATGGGCCACTCTGCATAATGAGTACTTTTACCTTTGGTACTTTATATTTTGATGCTAATACTGTACTTTTGTTGAATATAGGACTTTAACTTGAAACAGAGTATTTCCTCAGACCATCATTCATAGTATTTCTGTGTAGATTTCTAACTCTGAGCCAAACTATGGCATCATACCATCAACCAGCAGACCACCTGCATCTGTGTGTTTCCATTTGGAAGTATTTAAAGAGGGCATCCTCGGATCACTGCTCAGGATCTCCAGCCTAATTAAACCTGCAGACTGAGAGTGTGTGTGTATGTGTGCGCGTGTACTTGTGTGTGCATGGGTGTGTGTGTTCTTACAGAGACCGCAGTGACATCAGACCGTGGAAGGTGTTCTCCTCCAGTTCCTCTATCTCATTATGGTGCAGATCACTGCAAGACACACACACACACGCACACGCGCACACACACACACACACACACACACACACTGATATTTCCATTACATCACATTTATCAATCTGTTGTGCAGCACAGTTTCTGAGTGATTTGATTGGTCAAACATAGACAACAATGGTGCTAATTATTCCCATAATTCACAGCTGGCTGATCAAAATGAAACGACGATAGTGTTAAAAGATGAAACTCACATCTTCTGAACACTCTCACAGCCAGAGAAGCTGGGAAGAGTCTGGATCTGGTTATAGGAGAGATCACTGCGGAAAGAAAGTGTCAGCTGTCAACACTGTGCAAAAGTCCAAGGAACACTGAACGCATCACGGTCAACACGTCAACACGCGGCAGAAGAAGCATCATATTAAAAATATTACATATCCAGCATGTGATGTTTTTCTGGTGAGCAACATGACGTGATGCTGGTCAGTCGGTCCAGACTGAATGATCCCAACAACCACATCAGTGATAACATCAAAGACGGACAAATGGACAAATTAACGGACTGCAGTTTCAATACAAAGTGGAAAATATTGTGTTTTTCATCAGTTTTGGACTCACAGCAGTTGAAGGTTTTGAAGCTGCTCACACACTGAACTGGGCAGAGATTTGATCCGAGCTCCTGTGATAGTCCTACACACACACACACACACACACACACACACACACACACACAAAAATAAACATATTACATGTGTGAGGTCATGGTCTGCTCAAGGGCACTTGGGCAGTGTAGGTGTGAGGGCCATTATGAGCCCGAACAGGCCAGGGGTCAATGCAGTGTTGTGTTCAAATGCATCAAAGGTGTAATACGTAGTACTATGGTATGTTCAGGTGCCTTCGAGGTGTAGTGGATAATGCAAGCATGTGTTCAGGTACTTTTTAAGTGCATTACTGTGAGTTCAGGTACATTTAGTTGCATTAGGTTGTACTATGGTGTGTTCAGGTACATTTAGGTTGCATTAGGTTGTACTATGTGTGTTCAGGTGCATCACAATTGTATCAGGTTGTCCTGTGGTGTGTTCAGGAATACTGAGAATGTATGCAGATGTGACTAGGTAAATTATGGTGCATTCAGGACTATTTAAAAATCATTATGGTGCATTTATGAACCATTGAAGACGTTATGGTGTGTTCAGGGGCACATGGTACTGATTAAGAGATATTAAACAATGCTAAAAATAAAACAATTAGTAAGAAAACCCCATTAGATGCACACTGTTAGTCTTATCTAATCTTATCATAAACTCTGGGGCTAAAGGAAAGCTAGTGATGCTGCATTTTAGGCAGATTTCAGTGGACACCAAACGTGTACTCCATGTCCTGTTGAGACAGGGGACATTGAGATGTATAGTAATGCTGTGTGGGATCATTTAAAGGCAGCGAGCTGAAGAATGTGTGACAGTTCAGAGTTTTTATTTCCACCTACCGTTTCAGCGTGAGGTTGCTGTTAAACACACGTTGCCTTCACATACGAGTTTAAATGGAAAAATACGAGAAAATAAACATTGTGAAGGTGTTTATTATGACATGGAAAACTGGGTCACAACAGGGGGGGGTTAGTTTGAGGCCCAGCTACAGAAAAATGAAGTTACAGCCTGTCAGATAAAATAATAACTGTACGGATTAATAACAGCAGTTTGATTTGAGGTTCAGCTCTCAAAACACACTGATGTCGACTACAGCAGCAAACACGCAGATATGAAGCATTCCTCTGTGTGTGTGTGTGTGTGTGTGTGTGTGTGTGTGTGTGTGTGTGTGTGTGTGTGTGTGTGTGTGTGTCTCACAGGCTTTCCAGGCTCTTGGTTCCTGTCAGATCTGGAAACTCGGTGAGATCTGCAGCTCCGTTCAGAGAGCTGAGAGACGCACAGAGAGCTCGGGTTAGTTTCCAGTTGAGAGATGAAGAAACGTTGTCGCTTTTCGTTCGCTTTGTGTTTACATTCTTCGTCTGCTTAGCGTCTGATTTACTGAGGTGGGAGCTAATCCTGAAACAGCACACTGGACTGGTCTCATCCTGATTAAGGAGAGTTCACAAAAGAAAGTGTTCTGATACTCAGATAGAAATGCAGTACAACTTTAAGGGTACACGATTAAAGATGGATGACATGAGCCTTTATCACTTTTGGGAAACAAACCATTGTTTCCCTTTTAGGCCTCTTCCTGTTACGAGTTTCTCATTCAAATCAGGATGTGCTGCACATTTTATTTTCCACAATCACCTGGAGGATTTATGTGAAGTGAAGGTTTTCAGCATTAAAGGTTTAAATTTTCCATTTCTCATCAAGGACAATGAGACAAAAGCACAGTGATGCTCACATGTTGCTCGGATCACTGAAACATCATGCAGGGAGCAGCTACAACCATGTGTGATGGCTCAATTTGTTAATGAGGACCAGGGCGATTGATCTGATGATTGATAGCGAGACGGACCAATCGGTTACAGATGTGCTGTTCCTGCTTTGACAAGTTAAACGTCAGCTGTGCTGCACACACAGGTGTTTTCCCTTTTGCCCAATTAAGACTTGTTACAGGACTATGTGGGCGTGTCCACACAGCTTGATTGACATCTGTCTGTTCCACCGTTCTCATCCTTTTTTGCTCATGAAGTTTGGTGACTTGAATTGAGCAGATGTTTAATTGTGTTGAGTTTGTGCATTCCTCACAGCGTTCGCAGCTCTGGAAGGTTCTGAAAGGCAGATGGTCCAACAGACCGGATCGGGTTGTCGTAGAAAAATCTATAAAACAAATACAGACGCACAAATACCTTGAGTAAAATGACGCATGTGGAGACCGAACAAGAGTTACTGACTGAAGAAGAGTCGCTCAGCGTCTGTTTACTTTAAGTTTACGTCACATAGGATACAAAGGAAACACAAACACATGAAAAGACATTAAAAGAGGGAACTAAAACGAAGCGTGATTAATTATTAAAGTTCATCTTCACTTCATCCCAACTCAAGGTGCCCTTACGAGCTTGAGTGGACCTTGATTTGGGTCTGAACACCGGAGATATTTCAGATGAGTCAGCGGTACCCACATGGTGATGAGCGAGGGGTTCCCAGTGAAGGCGTGCTCCGGAATGGACTGGATGTTGTTACTATGGAAACCACTAAACAGGAAACAGCCGAAAATTAGTTTTCCTCCATCCGTCACTCCTGATCTCTTTGTGGTAAAACACTGAGTACTGAGACCTTGTCATTGTGTCATTACTGATACAAAACAATACCCAGAACTAAAAGTCCTCCATTCATTGTCTTGCTTCAGTGTAAAAGTACAAGGGTACGTACTTAAAGTATTAGCAGTAAAAGTACTCTTTGTGCAGTAAAATGTGTCCTGTGGCTGATCTCTGAACTGATTTGCATACGTTTGCTGTGAAACACTGGATACTTTGACATCTCTGAGTCTTGAACAGGTATTCAATGAAACCACGTTGTTGTAGTATTTTTTTGTGTTTGGTGTAAATCACATCTGTTGCTTCTTACTAACAACACAAACAGACTGTGAACAGTGATCTTTAATAACACGGGGATCCGTGAGTGTGTTGTGTGTGTTTCCTTGTGTTTTTGTCCCTTTGCGTCTCTTCAGTCCTCTCCTTGTGTCTTCTCTTCTTTGTGTGTGTGTGTGGACTGGGCAGTTCCTTCTTAGTCATGGCTCACCTGCACCTGATCCTCGTGCCAATCAGCCACCACAGCTGCAGCCAATCCGCCAATCAGCAGCCACAGGATGTCTGGTTGCTCTCACCAAATTCTTGTACTCATTATCCTGGAAACTCCAACATTTAGCTTTCTTAGCATCTTGTTTTTGCTTTAGCTTTGCCTTTTTTCTGAGTAAATTACTTCCTCCTTGTGTCTCAGGTTCATCTTCCTTGTGAATCTACCTGCAGAGTCTGTCCACCTGACTCACCTCACCTGGCTGCTCTTTCCTGGATCTGCACTGATCTTTTCTGTGACAATAAATCCTTTTATTATTCAAACCATCCGAATCTGCATCCAGCAATTGGAGTCCAGCTGTTAACTCAGCCCAAAACAAACACAGTACTTGAGTAAATGTACTTCTTCAGCTTCTGTTTGACATTAAAATTATCATCGTCAACCATTAACCACCATTATTGTAAGCAGCCAAAGCGAGTAACTTAAACAGGAAGTTCTGTTTGTGTTTGCTTGTGTTGTGTATTTACAGACGTCATCACTCATGAGGTCAAAGACAATGACAGACTTCACACTCACAGCTCTTTGAGGTGGCTGAGCGAGCGGACTGCTGTCGGAAACTCCACCAGACTGTTGTAGTTCAAATCCCTGAGACACAGAGGAGAAGTTATACACACATGCAGTACACACAGGCAGTACACATACACACTGGGAATACCCACTCTGCACTGGAACTGTCAGCTCTCAGCTGGGATCTCTGCTGCAACAGATATGATCCAGCTAAACTGGGAACGTCGTACCTTTAAACCAGGGGTCAACTCTGTGCTGGGAATGGTGACTGGGAATATACTGGTAATGTCAGCTCTTAACTGGCGGCAACAGGTTCAACTTGGAACATCAGGTGCAGATCAGGAGTCAGCTTTTAATGGGAATACTGGATCTGCACTGGAAATTCTGTCAGAATTAGAATGGGAATACCAACTCCATGCTGGATTTAGTCTGTCCTAGACTGGTAATACTCACTGTACTGGGAACGGAACACCAAATCAGCACTAGAAATGGTCAACTCTGAACTCTAAACTGGGAATATCAACTACACTATATACTGGGAATGTCAGCTCTAGATGGGAAGTATTAAACACGTACTGGAAAAAGTCACATCTGGACTGGGAATAGCAGATCTGCACAGGGAATTGTGAGCTGTAGACTGGAAATAGACTGGGAAAACCAACTCTAAACTGAGAATGTTCCAGCTCCAGACTACTAATACCGATTGTAACTCTTTGCTGGGAAATGTCACATCTAGAGCAGGCAGTGCTAGGTCCATACTGGGAATACCATCTCCAGACTGGTAATACAGCTATTAGGAATGTGAGCTGTATACTGGGAATGAGAGCCCTCCATGCTGTGGGAATGGAAAAGCGTTTCATGTAAATGTTTGTGTTTCAAACCTGATGTTTAGCTTAATCTTCTTTCCGCTTTCCGTCTCTCAGTTTATTAAAGAAACATTTAACTGTGCCTTGTTCTCCTCTTTCATCACCAGTAGAGACTAGAGCATTCTCCCAGTCTACACATGGCTTCAATTAGGTCCTCTCATCCATCTCTGGGATGCAGGTGGCTATTACACACACATACATGAGGAATGAAGCTGTGAAAATACCATTAAATTGAAATTGCTTCAGTCTGGTGCGCAGTGTGTGAGTACATGTGTGTGGTGTCCAGAGGATGATTTGCAACAACAGTCTTGTTCTGCCAAAGTATTGCTGGAATCTGGAAGGTTATGATTGGGTGAGAGCTGAATCAGAAGAGTCAGTCAGTTTAGGGGCTCATGGGAGATGCAGAGTTTTTTGTAAAGTCTTAATTATCATAATGTCATGCTATAAATGGAGCATGCTGATTGGGTTCAGCAGGTTATGTTAGTGTGCGGTGGAACATCAGCGTCCTGCAGCCACAGCGCTGTGAATTCCTTCTATAGATAATGTTAGAAAGTCAGTGCATCGAGCATATTTACGTGTGCACTAGTGTTATGGTTTGTTTGTTTAGGAATGTATCTGTCTTGATTGACAGGCGTCTCCAGTCCAGTTCTGGTGGTTTCTGGGTGTCTCGTGTTGTGGAAGCCTCAGACAGTTGCAGTGTTTTTGTGGTGCTTCAGAGTTTTCTAAAGGGATGTTTTGAAAACTGGATTTTGGGTTTTCTGCTCACTTACTGGAACCAGAAATCCTAATTTGGGCAGCAGGGGCTTAGGTGACACTGAGGTGGGCGAGAGAAGGGAAACCAGCACAGCTGAACTGGACGCCGATGTTCTGCTCAGACCTGGTTGTCTTCTCCTTTAAGGCTGAACTGAGCTTGTTGGATTCATTTAGTTTTTTCTGTTTTCTTCTTCTCTCTGTTTGTGTTCGTAGTTTCAGATGAACATGAGTCCCTGGTGCAGTTTATTATTGCTGATCGTACAGGTATACAGCCTCCTGACACACACACACAACACATGCTGCCCGTGTGTGTCTGTGTGTGTGTGTGTGCGTGTGTGTGTGTGTGTGTGCATGAATAGTAATTATGATTAGCATAAAGCCAGGGCCACACACAGAGTCACACACACACATACAGAAGTATTTCCAAATGAAGGCAGTGTGTGTTTGTGTGTTTAAACCTGCTTCTCTGGTTGACTGAGAAAACAGAAACATTTCTATACACACACACACACACACAAATTCCTCAGATTACACACACACCAACATAAACACACACAGGTTAATCTGTCTCTGACTCTGTAATATCTGGAACTAGTTGCTAAATTCAGATGCTGACCGCTCGGTGCCGAACAGCAGCTGATATCTTAAATTTTGAACATTTAAAACTGTCTCATCGCTCTTAGAGGGAGACACGGACTCTCGCACCACGGCTGAGTTCTTCCTGAGCCGCCAAACACCTGCGCTATTAATGCAAAGGAGACGCTTTTCAAAGAAATATCCTCTCAGGCAAATATCTGGATAACGGCTTCACTGTAAATGAATAAGTTTACTTAAAACAACTTAAAATTACAGACTTTCTTAATATTCAAGTTAAGAAAGTCATCTGTCTGGTTAAATTATTTCTTGTATTTGCATTTTTTGACGAACAAAATGAAAACAGCTGACTACAGGACAGATAGGACCAATCAGATGCTCCCATTTGAGGATGAGGAAGATGAAAAACAGAGATTTCACAAACTTTTGGAGCGTGTTTAAATAAATCCTATTAAGTGTTCTTTACAAATGTATAAATTAAAACTCCCTCTCATCTCCTCACCCTTCGTCCTGACCCCAACTCAACCCTGACTTCTCCAAATCCTCCAAAAACACACACACGCACACACAGAAACTCACAGCGTCTCCAAACTGTGGAGTCCGTGGAAGCAGTTCGTTCCCATGGAAACAATCCTATTGTTGTTGAGATGCCTATGGAGAGAGAGAGAGACTGATTGAAGACTGAAGAGTGTGTGTGTGTGTGTGTGTGTGTGTGTGTGTGTGTGTGTCCTTTTAAAAGGGGCCCCGGGGCCTCTCAAGAAGGTTTTTTTTCTTTTGGTAATTTCATGCAAATTAGCTTCAAGCCGATTGGACAAAAGAAATGACAGCAGACTTCAATGCTACCGCGCTGAATACCATCACCCACCCTAACCATCACACACACACACACACACACACACACACACACAAACAGAGAGTTTTGCATGTTATTAAGGAGCTATTACAGACAGTCAGGGACAGTCACAGTTAAACTTAATGCAGAATGCAGCAACAACTCCTAGCAACAGTCCACACACACACACACACACACACACACACACAGGCTCAAACAAAAATATTACCAAAAAGTCTCTGTGTAAATCTAAAGAGGAAAACTGGGTACACATATGTTCAATTAATTTTCTTTCCATCTGCCCAAACAAATGACTAACTAGCGCAAACTAGCTCAGCGCTAACTGACTGGCTAATGTTAACTTAGTGGTTAATCAAATGCTAATCTTATCAGCTCAATAACCTACTAGCTACCTTACTAACCAACTGACTAACCTCGTGGCTAACTTAACTGCATACTTGGTAACCTACTACAACTGACTGACTTTTCAGCTAATGTACAGCTAAGCAACTGGCTAACCTAGTGACTAATTTAGTGCTAACTTGCTGGATGATCTAGTGGCTTAACAAGTATCTAACTTACTGCTAACAAACAGCTTAACCTACGGGCTAACTTATCTGTAAACCAAACAACAAACCAGCTGATTAACCTACTGGATAAACTTGTGACCAACTGGCTAACAATCATGGAGAACTTACTTTTTAGCTAAAACATAACCAACTGGCTATCTTTCTAGCTTACTTTCTTCTAACCAACTGCCGAACATGCTAGCTAACTTACTTGCTAACAAACTCACTAACATGACTACCGACTAGCTCACTTAAAGGCTAACCAACTGTCTAAGCTACAAACCCCTCTCTGTTCTTCTTCTTTAGTTTTTCCTCCTTTTTTCCTCCACCTCCTTTCAACTCCTTCTCCTCTTCTCGTCTGTTCTCTTCTCCTTCTTCCTTCAACTTTCTTTCACCTCCTCCAGTCAAAGCAGACCAGAGGAGCAGAAGAAGAAGTTCAAAGAGCAGAAGGACAAAGTCTGTGAGTCCAAACACTGGGCTGATTTGTTTTGATCTGTTCTTACAAACAGAAGGATCCATAACTCAGCCGATGAAGGAGCTTTATGTGCTTTAATGTGCTTTAATGGAGATAAATCAGGTGGAGGTGTTGAGTTATTGTCAACTCACATCACACTTAAGACGGTGTTGAATTTAATGTGAAGTCAGTCCCATAATATATTGACTTTATGAACCTCCTTGTTGGACAAAGTTTAAAATGTCCTGCTGGAAAATATGAGGCTACTCGGAGACTCTCAGGCAGCCATGATGGGAGTCTTCTCATCTACCAGCTCGCCCAGTTCTCACCCTCAACAGAAACCTTGTTGATCTGTGGTTTGAGCATTTCTTAAATAAAGTCCAGCAGATTTGAGATTCTTTTAACCCTGAAAACTGAAATTGTGCTGATTTTCAGGCCTGTTTTTAACCTGCCAGTGTGTTCGTGTTGTACGTACAGAACCACCAGGCGGCCCAGCTTGCTGAAGGCGTGATCTGGGATGTGGCTGATGTGGTTCAGGGCGAGCGTCATGGCCTGCAGGGTGGGCAGCTCATTCAGAGCCTCCACCGGCACCTCCGTCAAAGAGTTATCGTCCAACCACAAGTGACGGAGCGAGCGCAGGCCGGAGAAACAGCCAATGGGAACACTGGAGATATGATTGGCGTCCAGGCGTCTAAGGAGAGAAATACAGAGTTTAACTTTACTCTTTAAGATAAAAATGAATAAAAAAAGGATACAGAATAAAAAAAGAGATTATAAGAATACTATTGCCAAATACAGTGTTTGTACTTTTGCAGAGTAGAAAAAAAATACAACACAGGAAAATTTGTGTCATATTGTTGGGTTTTTGTAATAATTCTAATGGTATGATTCTATTTGAGGCCCTGAAATGTTGGACTTGGTTCAACCAAACACTTTGTAACTTTGTTTTGAAGAGTTTTGTATAAATTAAGTTTATTTTCAACTCGCCTTCATCAGAGAGGAAGCATCAGGATGTTAGCCAAAAACTGCAGAAAGTGGAGGAGGAAACCAAACTGCTGACAGAAAACATCTACTTCATCAAAACGTACACAAGGCTTTGAAGTGAGGCTCGGAATATAAAACACAAGGCTTCACCTAACTTTGAAGCAGTTTAAGAGGAACATTAGAAATCAAGTGTTTGAACAGCACCGAGGAATGATCGGCAGGCTGCTCGAGCGCCACTCCACCGGCCAACGAGCTCTCAGGCAAAACCAAGGGATTTTAATGAGCTCAGACTTATTGCTGAGAGCGTGTGTGTGTGTGTGTGTGTGTGTCAGTCAGTGCTTATGCATTCAATCAGCAGCCACACAAGGAATAAGAACTAAAATTATGAATCATTATTATCGATTGAAACCAGAAGATAATGACATCAAGATCAAAAGGAAAACTCTGTGATCTCGACATCATTCAGCGATTTGTTGAAATTAATTTCTTGTGACCATGAAATTGTTTTTATGTTCACGCTGAAATCAAAAAAATATTTATTAATGGACACAAGACAACGAAGCAGGAGATGTAGCAACCAGTGGTGGGAAGCAACTACATACTGTGTATGTACAAGTACTGTACTTAAAGTACGTAAAGTTTTGAGTTCTGCTCCTTTATACTTCAACAGTTCAGAGGGAAATACTTTACTTTTTACTTCATAACATTTATTTAACAGCTCTACTTGCTCTACAGATTCCATTTTTACATTTAAACATGTAATAAGATTAAAAATTGCCTTATCAAAGATAAAATGGACAGTTTCCGACCTTTTTGGCTTCAAATAAAAGAGCAGCTGTTATAATTTCCAGACATTTTCTAAAAACTGCGAGTTCTGCCAACAACCCAGATGGTTTCATTTATTGATCAAGACTCAAAGAGCTAAATATCTAATATTTCACAAAAAATGGAAAAATTAGATAAAAAAATACAATATATCCTGTGACCCTTTGGAGGGGCCAGGCCCTTATGTTGGGCCCCACTGGCCTAAACTAGCTAACTGTATATGAAGTATTTGAAAGTATCTCCACCTGCAGCAGCTCCAACAGGAAACTGCTGCTCTAACATTGAAGCTTCAGTATTAAATATCTAATAATGTCACAAAGAATCAGTCACAGGTAACGTTTTACTGCAGAATGAATAATTTTACTGCTCATACTTGAAGTAAATTCTACTGATAATACTTTGGTAATTTTACTTAAGTAAGACTTTTACTTGTAACTGCGTATTTTTTTTTTTTATTGGTACAATTTTGTCTCAAATTTCAACTTTGTGTTCCTACTTCCTCCTTGACCTTCAAAGTAAAAGCTTTTCATAACAGAATATCTAAAATAAAGGGCTGAAGTTTAATGTGTGACAAGAAGAAAGAAAAAGACAAACAGTCTTAAAAATCCAAAGTCGAGACTTTTCAGTCAACTCCATCCTGGAGAATCTGAAGACAGGCCACAACAGACTGAGTCCAGACTGCAGGTCCACCTTCACCAGGCCAGTGCTGGAGGAAGTACTCACACTTCACATACTGTAAGTAAAAGTTGGAATCAGTCTGGACTCAAACATAAATAAAACCAGAATCAATCACCAGTAATCAAACTGTGTTTCCTGACAGCAGTTTTCTGAGTCCATGTATTAACCTCCGAGGAATAAGGTTGTATAAAATGGAAATACTCAAGGAAAGTACAAGTAGCTTGCGTTTGTACTTAAGTCCTTACTTGAGTAAATGTACACTCCACCGCTGGTCCGTCACAGTTTTAATGTCTTTGCAAACACGAGCTTGTCACGTTCATGTTCATCTAGTTCTGTGTTGGTCCATCTTTGTGTTCAGGTAGAAAACTCACAGGTTAAAGACCTGTGAGCTTCAGGTCATCCTACATAAACATGTCTTGTCTGTCCAACTGTCTGTCTGTCCAACTGTCTGTCCAACTGTCTGTTTGTCTTTCTGTCTGTCTGTCTTGACAATATGTCCTCTGTTCACACACAGAAAGAGAAGGATGGGGCTTCACATAATGGTCCATCAGATAAACGAGAGAGAAGACAAAAAGAGAGACTCAGACGTCTCCATTCTTATGCCCTTATCTACACAACACACACACACAAACACACACACACACACACACACACACTCAGGCACAGGTACAGTTTCAGTATAATTACTGTGTGTTATCAGACTGAAGGAACACACTGTCTGGACTGCATACATTAATATACAGGTCTGTGTGTGTGTGTGTGTGTGTGTGTGTGTGTGTGTGTGTGTGCGTGTGTGTGACTGAAGATTCCTTTCCACCAAAGGGTAAAATGAGACAAAAGGATGAGTGTGTGTGTGTGTGTGTGTGTGTGTATTACTGACGTTGTGGGGATATAAACCTGTTTACAGTCACATTGTGGGTGTGATGTGGGTTAGGGTTTGGTTTAGGTTAGTCATGGTTATGGTTATGATTAGGGCAAGTCTCCAGGAAATGAATGTAAGTCTATATAATGCCCCCAGAAGTGATGGAAACTGTGTGTGTGTGTGTGTCTCACAGTGACTGCAGGTTGTGCAGGTTGTTGAAGGCCTCAGCAGGGACAGACTTCAGCTGGTTGTTCTGAAGCATCCTGAAAACACACGACAAGTTAACGAATGGAGGGAAGAAGAAAAAGAGACTGAAGGTCAAAGACGCCTCTGGAGTTCACTGCAGGTCAGCTGGTTTGGACAACCTGACTAATGTCATTAAAAGCAGTGTCTTACAGAGGAGAGGAGTACTGGCTGCACTGGGCTTAATGGGAACAGCACAGTCGATGGGGGCTCAGTAGGACACCGACAGCAAATGTCGTGTCTTACTGGTTAATGTGGCTGTGGGAGCAGCAGTGGTGGTCGTACCAGTGCTAACAGTAGCAGTTAGCTGTAGCAGTCGCTGCAGTAGAAACTATACAGTAACTGTGCTGTTTGTGTGTAACAGTTGAATAAATGATAACTGAGCCAACAGTGAGCAGAGGGATGGACGGAATAACAAAAACAACCGGTTAAAATGAATAATAATAATAATTTGTTTGATACCAGTAAGCATGTGAAGCGTAAACAGTGAACTGAAGTGTTGTTCTGAACTGTAGAAACTCTTCATCAAACCCAAAAACTCAAAAATGAAATCTTCAAAGTGTCTCCATGAATGATTAGCACCAGTAAACACACACACTGTGACTGTGTGTGTGTGTGTGTGTGTGTGTGCGTGCGTGTGTGTGCGTGTGTGTGTGTGTGGCAGTCGCTGTGAGGACCCATGACAGCGAAGACACTTATGCTTTGTGAGGACATTTTAGCTGCTGCTTCAAAGGACTGGTTCAAGGTTAAGAGCTGGTTAAAGGTTCAGGCTGGAATTAGGTTTAGGGTTAGACTAGAGTCAGGACTGGGGTGATGCATACCGCACATCATTACAGTGTGTGTGTGTGTGTGTGTGTGTGTGTGTGTGTGTGCGCGTGTGTGCGTATGTGTGTGGACTTACAACACTTTGAGGTTGTAGAGGCCGGTGAACGCTCCTCTGGGGATGAATGACAGATCGTTTCCCGCCAAACGCCTGAAAACAGCAGAGAGGGTTGAAGGCCGGGACTATTTACTGGAATTTCTCCTCTGAAACTTTCAGCATGAAAACTAACAAAGAGACCTGAGAGCTGTTGTAGTGTGCAGAGGAGCGCCACGTGGTGAGCCAAAACCACTTTCTCTAAACAGCATTAACCTGTTGTAAATACTGCAGTACAACTTTAAAATCCATTTCATTACAGTAACAAAATGCGCTTAACTTTTCGACCTGTTTGAAGCAGACTGAGCCTGAAATGGATGAAATGTGCAACAGAAACAGACGAGTTACTTTACAAATTAATTATTTTTACACACAAAACACAAGAAGAGTCTGCAATGTAGTGTTTTCTACAAAAACAGCTGAAACTTTTCATTGATCTTTGCTTTGGAATCATCTGATGTTTGATCTTCTCAGATGTTTTATTTGTTGCTTTTCCTCTCAATGATCTGAATGTGTTTGTAATAATATGGAGCTTTGGACTGTTGGTTGGACTAAACAGACACTTTGGGCTCATCGTGACCACATTTCTCAGTATTTTCACAACGTTTCCAAAGCAAACGATTAATCAATCGATGGAGAAAATGATCAGCAGATTGATTCGGAATGAAAAGAATCATTAGTTTCAGTTAAAATGAGGAACGTCCTGCTGAGACATGAATGAGGAGACACAATGATCTAAAGAGACCAGAGACAAGAGGACAACAGACACAGGAGACACAATGATCTACAGAGACCAGGGACAACACTTGAATCCTCATTATACTCTCCTTTACTGAAGTAATGTTTTTAATGCAGGACTTTTACTTGGAACACAGTATTAGTACTTTTACTGAAGTAAATGATCCAAATACTTCACTATAAAAATAGATAAACATTGAAGATAAATAAAACTATTCAGAACTGCAAAAAAATGGGGAAATACTGTATTAGTGTATTAATACTCTATAGTACTGTGTACACCATTAGTTAACACCGTGATTAGTTCAGGTGTCAATCAGTATCTTTGCTGTCCAGTAAACATGATGTTCCCACTAAGTCTTTCCTTTAAAACCAGTAGAAGTTCTGAGCTGTAATGGGTCCTGCCAGTCTGTTTGTTTTCAGAGGCCACACAGAGTTCAGCCAGTCCGCAAGTACCCAGCATGCATCTCTGTGGTGTCCTATCGCCGTACTGACGTTTCTCACGCCACGGTGACAAATATCACACACACGCAGGCACACATATAAACACACATAGCTGGCAGCAGAGCAGAACAGCAGTCAGAGTCATGTTCAGGTCTCTGTGAGGTCAGCTGTTCACTGGCTCAACCCTCTCTCCCTGGCTATGTCTCCATGTCTCTCCACCGCTCCGTCCCTCCCTCTGTTTTCATTTTGTCCATCAGCTGCAGTCTGGAGAGTTTAATGTTCTGAAAGTGTCCATACATGATATGACACTGCCGGCAGGTGAGGAGGGATGGGATTAGATATCATGTCTTCACAGATATCTGAGCTCGTCGCCCGCTCAGATGCCCTCGCTAAGTATCATCCGTCTCAGTCTTTCGGTGAGTGACCGGAGTTCATGAAGACATCTGAGGGGACAGACAGCTCAATGCTCAACAAGGCAGTCTGATAGAACATACGCATTACACAGATGAACGCTAAACGCCTGTCAATCACACACGCCTTCCTGAAGCCAAAGGTCCAGCTCCTGGACTTCTGGACTCTCGCAGACTTTGGTCATAGCTGGAGGAAAAAAGACACTGAGACAGACCTCACACTTCAGGATAGAGGGTTCTGCTTTATTGTTGTTATAAAACACAGGACTGCATATTAAACTGCAGTCATCACCCCTCCAGTCTGAGACAGATCCCAGGCTGCACATGATGTGGTGCAGGTTGTTAGCAGGGCTGCAGGTAGCCAGAGGCTCGTTTGCACCCGACTGCTGCCAGATATAAAACACCATCCTCACCTCCCATCATACCTCAAGTGGAGCAGTTCACTCTTGATCTCCAACGTTTGAAATCCTCACTTCCAACATTCATGAGGGTTCAAGCCCGGAGGGACCGGAAACCTTCTGGGTTTGTGACGGTTTATTAGTATTATTGTGTGTTGTTGTCTTATGCTGCGGCTCAAATTGCCGAGAGCTGAAAACATGACACTTCCAATAACTGGAAGCAATGCACGCTCCCAAGAAACATGAACCAAACCAGGCAGAAGGTGGCACCGTCCTGAAGACCCAGAATTGTCATTTTGGAAACGGCACGCCTCCTTGCACCTTAAGTCCAGTCGAGTCCACCATGCTGAATTTTTTAGAAAAACATTAATATGAACAGAACTTTTTTCAACTATATCAACACCAGGTTGGGTTGTTGTCATTGTGGGACTGAAGTACACATTTCTATCATGAACGAGCTCAGTCGAAAACATGGCCGCCATCAACCAGTAAGCAAGGTTCTGGGCTTAACAAGAAAATGGCCATAACTCATAATGTGGGTACATGTCTTCAGGCTGCGTGGAAATAGGCCTACTGAATGTATTGAGGTTCATAGTCTTCAAGTCCATCTACAGTTTGTCTCATGTCCCAACAGTATAAGACAGGATGCCAGGGAGTCTCTGTGATTGGTTTGTTTGTAAGACGTCATAAAACCTTTCTGGTCCAGACCTGGAAATCTTGTGGCTTTGTTTCACACTGGGATTCCCAGAATTTGAGTCACCTCCTGAACACAGTAAAGTTAACCTGTGTGTGTGTGTGTGTGTGTGTGTGTGTGTGTGTGTGTGTGTGTGTGTGAGAGACTCACAGCTCCTCCAGGAAGTGCAGGTTGGACAGAGCTCCACTGGACAACACAGTCAGATTATTCATACTGAGATCACTGCAGACAGAGAGAGAGAGGCTGTTAATGTCTCTGTACCATCACACCTGTATGTACAAACGCTACTAACTGTAAACACAAACGACACAAAACCAACGCCCTGACGCAAACAGCCAATCAGAAACACAAACAGTGAATTAACGACTCATCAGAAAGAATTAATAAAGAGGCAAAGTTCACAAAATGGCCTCAGAGAGTCACACATTTCACACATGAAAACATTCAGTCTGACAAAGCATCCAGACATCACACACACACACACACACACACACACACACACACACATACACAGGATAACCTTCAAGTTGCTGGTGAAAGTCAACACACACCTGAGTGAGAAACAAGACAGGAGTGGAAGTTACTGGAAAGGGACGGAAAGCAGGAAAGGATGAATGAATGAATGAATGAATGAATGAATGAATGAATGAATGAATGAATGATGTGTTTCAGCCTCCTCCTGTCATGACCCGAAGCACTGAGATCATTCACTGAAGAAAAAGTAGCCGGTACAAACAAACTAACCTGAGGTCAGATCCGTTTGTTATTGGTTCGTGTCGTTTTGCTGTGTGTGTGTGCGTGTTTGCGCAGACGTGACGTCCTTCCTGCTTTCTGTCTTTCCTTCCTTATCTGACCTCGTCTGTTTTCTGCTCTTTGTGTGTCTGATGGCTATCGGCAGGTAGCGTCTTAGGACGGCCGAGGTCTGAAAGGAAACAGACTGCCTCTGTCTCACACACTGAGGGCGTGTCTGCAGGTTGAATATAGAGCTTGTTAAGGAACTTTCTCAACACTCCATAAAGCCTGTTAATGTGTGCGTTGTGTGTGTGTGTGTGTGTGTGTGTGTGTGGCTTTACAACATTGTCAACAGGTAGTCCAGCCACACAAACACACACACAGAAAGTTTGTTAGGACTTATTTTAGCCAAACGTTCCTTTACTCTAACCAGACTAACAGAGTTACAGCCAATTGGCTTTTACTGCTTGACACACACGCACACACACACGCGCACACACGCACATGCGCGCGCACACACACACACGCACATGCGCGCACACACACACACACACACACACATGTTTGTATTACTGTGCTTAAAAGCAGATTTCATTAACTTCATTCATTAGTACCTCACTCAGAATATATGGTGTGTGTGTGTGTGTGTGTGTGTGTGTGTTTGCAGACAGTGAGCTGTTCATGACCCACACTGAGGCCTCTGTAATATTCTCTGCATGTGGTCGCATATCTCAAACAGTTTACACAAAAAATCTATATTTACACATTATTTGCTTATTATTTCAGACATGATTTAGAGAGAATAGGTTGAAAGGCTTTTATTAAAGACAAACCTCTTGGCTGAAAACAGTGAATTACTTCTTGGAATTTTTATAAAACAAACAGCAGAAACGCTTTGAGGCAGTTTAACAAGTTTGCTGGTTGTCCAGCTAACTGCTTGATCTTTTCGATGAAGTTTAACTTTACAGGGCTAATGCTAGCTTTTTGCCTTGTTATCTAAAGTGACAGCACAGGTAGCTTTGACCTCTACAGTTATGTTAGCTTTGAGTGCTGGTCGCTAATATTAAATGGTAGTTTAGCATACCTTTGTGCAGTGTTACCTGCTACCTGCTTGTAGCCTAGCCACTTTAAAGGTGGCACAGTGGAACGGTGGCAACACTGTCGCCTCACAGGTAGCTGCTCGACGAAAAGGGGCCTTTCTGTATGGAGTTTGCATGTTCTCCCCGTGTTCACCTGGAGTATCCTCCTTAAAAACCCCCACTAAAAACATGCAAGAAGATCACCACCTGACCAATGGTGACAAAGGAAACTGGGTCCCCGGGCGCTGATCGGATGGCAGCCCACCACCACCAAGGACGACCAGGATGGGTCAAATGCAGAGGACAAATTTCACCAATTGCATGGCGTGCGCATGTATGTGTTGTGTGACAAATAAAGGGGCTTGTTCCTCTGATTCTTCTTCTAATGTTCCCACAGCACTGGGCCCTGTCAGCTAATGCTGAATCACTGGTAGGATAGCATAGCTTTACTCTGTGGTCCCTGTTAGCTGTTCATTTTTTGCTTTCGTGTTATATTAGCTTTTAGTTTGGTTAGCTAATGTGCAGGTTGCTTAGCATACAGCTTTGTGCCCTGTTAGCTGATGTTGAATTGCCATTAGCTTTGCCTTTGTATATTACATTATCTGTGCCGTGTTAGCTAATGTTGAATGACAGGTAGGACAGTTTTGCACCTGAAAAGTGAATTTCCCCCATTGTAGGATAAATAAAGTCTATCTTATCATATCTTAGCAGATGCTGGATAACAGTTTATTTTGTCCTCTAATGACACATTAGCTTTAGATCCTGTTAGCTGATTTTAGATCACAGGTAGCTTATCCTATATCGTGCTACGTTAGCTTTGTGCTCTGTTAGCTAACGTCAGACCTTTGGTAAATTTGTCCCTCTAATGTTACGTTAGCTTTATGCCATTGTAGCTAATGTTACATCATAAGTAGTGTGGCTAATATTACATTAGCTTTTTACCATTTTAGCTATGTGAAGTTATCAACATCTCCAGTTCAGAAATATTTGTTGTTGCTATGCTACAATTAGTCGATAAAACAGTTGTAAGCAGACGAAGCATTTGGTTGGAGTGTGTGCTGTTTCCTTGATTTCCTTCAGAGACATTTTTCCATTCAAAGACACATAACACTGTGACAAAGATTACGATGAGGACGAGGATGATGATGATGATGATGATGATGGCAGAGGCAGTTGTGCTCTAACAATAAGGAAACGCCTGGCACTGATTACCCTGCTGGTTGGACCTGTGATGTCACATGACCTCATACCGTATGAACAACAGTCAGATCAACAGCGTGATGCTCAGATTAGTCTGTTGAGACTTTCACTGCTTTCTGAAAACAACTTGAATTTTGAAAGAACTGGATTTATCTGATAAAGCATTTTATACTGCAGACAGACTTAAAAGTAGTTCATAGGTAATGGGTTTTTTTGGGCTTCTGGAGATTTAGCGCCACTGTTGACATTTTAATAGTTGAATCAAAACATTTTGAGAAGAAAGTCGTTATTTTGAGAAGAAATCATAATCGAAATAATACGATAAAAAACTTTAATGCAAATATTTTGTGAATAAAGTCAAAAAAGTGCTGGAATATTTGAAGATTAAAGTCACGATATAAAGAAAACAGTAAGAATGTACAAAAAAAACAAGTACAAAATCA
The DNA here is from genome assembly GCA_037975065.1 of Chaetodon trifasciatus. Taxonomy (NCBI): domain Eukaryota; kingdom Metazoa; phylum Chordata; class Actinopteri; order Chaetodontiformes; family Chaetodontidae; genus Chaetodon; species Chaetodon trifasciatus. The sequence continues at coordinate 505,264 of JBBMOE010000105.1, read as the reverse complement.
ATATTTTAAAAATTAAAGTTTGATATTTTGTGAATAAAGGCAAAATTTGTGAGAAAAACATAATATTTTGAGTTTAAAGTTGTTTTAATTTGAAAATAAAGTAATAATGCAAAGAAAAGTCATATTGTTGGATTTGTTTTTTGAGATTTAAGTTTAAATATTTTGAGAATTAAGTAAAAAATTTTAGAGAAAAAAAGTGTAGATTTAAGTCATTAAATTACTCAAAAGTGAAAAAATGTACAACTTTTTATATACTTTTTAATACTTGTAATGTGCTGTAATTATGAGAAACTGTTTAATTTGAGGTTGTATATGTGTTGCCCTGCAGTCGGCTGGCGACCGGCTCAGGGTGTACCCCGCCTCTCGCCCATTGACAGCTGGGATAGGCTCCAGCCCCCTCCAACCCCGAAAGGGATAGTCGGGGGTATAGAAGATGAATGAATGAATGAATGTTTAATTTGACTTTTACATTGATTGTGAGTTCCACCTTTTTAGTGATTCGCCCTTTTCCAGTATGAAACTGATCCTGAACCAGTTATTTCGGGATCACAGTTTGCCACAGTTTGAGCTGCAGCTTCAGATCTTTGAACTGGTTTAGTTTTTCTGTGGACTGAAGAGAAAACGAGGCACAAAGAACAAGAAGGATGGAGGGATGAAAAAAAAGATGACTACATTCACCATGTTGTGTGTTTTTTCTCTCCTGGTAATGACTGTGTGTGTGTGTGTGTGTGTGTGTGTGTGTGTGTGCATTGTCTTTTTACATCTCCTCGGGCTCAAACTGATGGATATCAGACGATTATTCAAATGGCCGCAGAAAGACAAACTCTGTAGAAAGAGAGAAAAGAGAGTTGTGTAGTTTGGAGGCATAGTGTGACAGCGAGGCCTCTCTCTGGTTTTGTCCTCTTTCACTCTGTCTTTCTGTCTTTTTTTTCTGTCTTTCTTTCAGTCTTTCGGGGGCGGGTCAGCGGGGGCCCCCCGGGGCGAGTGAAGGCGGGGGGTTTATTCCCTGATCCGCGCCGTCAGTCCGTGCTGCCTCCTCCCAAAGAAAAAGATACCAGCAGGATAAACAGCAGCTCTGTGCAGAGCTGTGTGTTTCTGTGTGAGTGAGGACGCAAACAAACACTTCAACAGAGTTTTAAAGAAGCCGACGCGCCACTGTGACACCTCATTATGTTCACATCGTACAGTTTCACTCCTCAGAGAAAGAGTGGAGTGTCTGTGTTTCCTCACTTTAAAACGTTTTCACACAGCCTTGAAACCTTCTTTACATCCATGTTTTCTAGCGTCTTCTTCTCTTTACTGGCACGCTGCCACCTTTCTCTGTGTTACCGTCACCTGTGGATGCTTTGAATGGTGTAAATCATGATGCAGAACGGCCCTTATCACAGTCATTTATCTCATATTTATATGTATTTATAATCTGAATCTGCGAACTAATCAGCTAAAATTGATCAAATACACAGAGTGAAGTCAATACTCTGCTCTGAGGACAGCTCTACATCACCCCACATGACCTCTCTCACGGGCTCACAGGGAGACAGGTAGTCCGTTTACCTGTCTGATGTTTGACCCACCTGTGTGTGTGTGTGTGTGTGTGTGTGTGTGTATTACATCTGTTTGCGTTCGAGTCATATTATGAGGCCTTGCCTTCCTTAAGCTCCCCACAACGTAAATCATTCGATTATAAAGTGAAAACTTGAGTTAAGTTCAGTTTAAGCCTACAGGAAATGAATGTAAGTCTATGTAATGTCCTCTGAGGTGATGGAGACACGTGTGTGTGCGCGTGTGTGTGTGTGTGTGTGTGCGCGTGTGTGTTGGAACGTAGCATCCAAAAGCACCTCTTGACGACAGCTGAGCTCAACTGAACCTTGACGGAGGCTTAACGCTCTCTCACACTCAGACACCAGCAGTCCAAACATCCAAACATCCTGTACAGGTAGACAGACCACCTGTCTCCCTCTCAGGTCGGGAAGACGATGATGAGTTTATCTGTCTGTCTGTTCTCAGTTCACCAGCCAGGCTTGATGAGGATAGTTAAGCTAAATGAGAAGCGACTGGAGGCCATGAAACAGTCAGATCAGCTGTTCAGCTCAGGACGTCAAACATGGCTGCCAAAGGGGGCGTGGCCAAAAATCCTTCATATGTACATCAGCTCATTCATCACAGTGAAGCTAAATGCATTCCTGTGCTCCTGCTGTCAGTCAGAGGCAGAATAGAGACTTACAGGCCCATTCAGAGCTCAGACAGCTCTGCTTATGCATGCAGCACACACACACACACACACACACACACACACACACACACACACACACACACAAAGGCATTGACAGATGGCAGCATTCAGAGTGACGGTGGTCACACAGACAGACAGACAGACAGACAGACAGACAGACAGACAGACAGAAGGACTTTGTAAAGTAACTCCCTGATGTCCGTCTGTCTGTCCGTCTGTCTGTCTGTCTGTCTGTCTGTCTGTCTGTCTGTCTGTCTGTCTGTCCGTCTGTCTGTCTGAGATCAGTGACTGTTTCATTTTCTGAGAAAGTTTCTGTTCAGAGTTCTCACAAATATTCAGCGACAGAAAAAACTGTGTATGACCTCGACTGGGCTGACTTTGACTATTACAAACTGTAGTAACAATACCACACCACAGTATAAAATACTTCATTACAAGTAAAAGTTCTGCTTTCTAAATCTTATTCCAGAAAAAATAATATCAGCCTCATCATTGACTTAAAGTACTCCTCACTGTTATATATGTAGAGTCTATGTATATTATTGATGAGCAGCGTTTTCAATCACCTTTTAACTAATTCATATACTGTTATACAGTTTAATGTATAATGCATCACATTTTATATGTTAAAATCTTGACCTGAAAAGTTGCTAAAGCTGAATAATACAAGTGGTGAAGTAAAAAGTATAAACTAGCAGAAAATGAAAATACTCAAGTTAAGTACTGTTAGAGCAGATTATGAAAATGTAATTTATGAAATGTTAATTGTGAGGTATGTACAGGGTGTATGGTGATTGGTGGTTGACACTATTCAAACCAGGAACTTTTGTGACTAGGTAGGTATTTTGGCTGGGAAGAGAAACAGTTCTTTACCGTTGTATACCACTGTCTATCGCTGTCTACCGTTCTATACATATACTCTGCATGCGATTATGCTGTATGGAAATATGTGACTCCTGGACTTGTAAAGGAAAAATGAAAAAAAGATTGTGCATTACAACGGAAATTCAGGTGGACTTTCATTTATGGCATGGCGAAAAGCGCGTCAATTTAACTTCAAGTCAAAATGCCTCAGTGGCTTAAAGCATTGGCTTAGCCTCTACAAGTACAAATACCTCAAAGTGTTTAAGCACAGTACTTGAGTATGGATCGTGGGCTGTGTATTGGAGCAGTTTATCCATTAGGATGCAGTATTATTATTATAGTACCAAACAGTTTAAAAGAACTCCACATCGACAAACCACACATCTGAAGTACATATTTATACCTCATCAATCAGAGTCCAACAATGTGACACAGACAGGGACCATTCTGTCTAATGAGTACTTTTACTTCTGATACTTTGAGTCCAGTTAGTTGCCAAAACTTTGACATATTTACTTGAGTACAATTTTGAATGCAGGACTTTTGCTTGTGGTGGAATACTTTAATGGTGTAGTATTACTACTTTTGCTGACATGAATGATTTGAACACTGTACTTCTTCCACCTGCACGATGTCTCACCTGTGACCAAAGAGCACCTGAACACACCTGGGAGATACCAACTGCTCACGTTTCCTGGCTTAGGTTAAGACCACTGAATGCATCACAAAAAGTTGACCAGGTTGGGATGTAACTAAGTGCATTTACTCAAGTACTGTGCTCTTGAGGTAATTGTACTTTGCTTGAGTCTTTTCTTTTCATTCTACTTCTAGTGCACCAAATCTCCGAGGGAAATGTTGTACTCGTACTTCACCATCACCTTTACTTACTTTACAGATTTGGACACATAAAATAAATGAACAGTTTATAAAATTTGATGTTTTGTGATAAATCAAAGTACCAAACAGTTTATTAAAGTACAGCTGACGCGATCAGTCGATTAATAGATGATTGATCATCTATCGTTTTAATGGTTTCAGTGGTTTCTGCTGTCGAATCATCTGATGTTTGATTTTATCAGTACTTTCACTGAAGTAAAGGCTCTGAATACTTTGTTCCATTACTGCCCGCCTGCAGCAGATTGTGGGATTCTGGTGACCAACAGTTATTCTGACGGGACGAAGTTACTGACCGGCAACTTTCCAAAACTCACAAACACACAGAAACTCCTTGATGTTTTGTTGGATTCGATTCATGATTGGAGCTTTAATAAAGACACAAAGAACCTTTGATCGACTGTCGCCGTGTGTGTGTGTGTGTGTGTGTGTGTGTCCATCTGCCTGTCTTAGACAAACTGTAAGGAAAGGGCTTTCATTCACACACACACACACACACACACACACACACACACACACACACACAGAGCTATTCTGAATAGAAGGTTTTCTTTAATGAGAGTGAAATTTAAATCCTGGACATTGTGCTGCTTTTAGACCACAGCCAAGACAGGCAGGTTTTCCTTACACACACACACACACACACACACACACACACACACACACACACACAGAGCACGGTGATGTAATGGTTTTTGCCAGAGCTGAAACATGTCTGGTATCAGGCCGGTCACCTGCTGTGAGGTGAAATGGATTTGAATTAGTTTCAATGTTTCGCTTCAACAGGAGTTTACACTCAAACAGAAACACTGAAACTCGCCTGACACTGTTGTTGGAGGACTGAAGCTCTGCGAGCCAGCGGGCAGCACTCGCACATTCAATCATGAGCGTTCAGAGGAAGAACTCACAACTATAATGGAACTGATTGTTTTCCTCTAAAGTTTAACCTGATTTTACAAAGACACGAATGATTTGATAAGAATCCTGGAGGGTCGTCCAGCTGATGAGCGTCCAGGTAACAAATGATAAATGTAAACAGCTGTTTGGGATGAATGGCAGATGTTTATGAAAATAAGAATTTATTATATCTAAACTCAAATTTAGCTGTTCAGTTACACTTGAATGAAGTCTCCATTTGGTGAGTTCCACCTCTTACATCATGTCAACAAAGAGCTCATGTGTTTCTTCCTGGGTGATCACTGTGAAATCCACTATCCAACCCTGCACAACATGGCCTCCTCAGAGGTCAGAGGTCACCGCTTCCTGACAGAGAAAAGACCTGAAAATGCTGAACTGATCAGGATGATGGAGGAACATCAAAAAAAAAAACACTGAAACTTCTCAAAAGCTTGTGGAATCTCATCAAAGTCCACTGGAACCTCCTCAAGGATCCCTGAAAGAACCCCTAAAGCAGTTTGAGGATCCTCAAATCCTGAAGCTTCAAAGCTCTCTGACACCTCTCCAAGTAAACCTGAATGCTCCTCAAGAACCACTGGAGCCTCTTCAAGGAGGACACCTGAAGCCTTCTCAAAAATTACTGCAGGTGCTCCAGGAACTTCTGGAAGGACCTTTGAAACAATCTGTAGAACAGTTTACAGACACCACTGGAACATTGTCATGGAAAACTGGAACCTGCTTGAATCTCTTAAGAACACCTGTACCTCTCAAAATTCTCAAGGAGAACTTCTTCAAGAACACTTTGTGGAGCTCTTGGAGCCCACCCTGCCCACCCATGACTCTGTGAAACTAGTTGAGCCTCCTCTACTAGAACCTCCTGGAAGAGGACATCTGGAACCTTCCCGGGAACCACTGAAACCTTGTGGAGTGCTCCAGGAACCTGTTTCAGACCCTGCAAACATTCCTAAAGAGACTTCGGAACCTAATCAAGAACCTCTGGAACTACAAGGAATAAGTAAATAAGTAATTCTACTTTTGCTGAGGACTGCTGTTCCTCAAGCTCATTCTCTGAGTCGCAGTGAGTTACAGAACTGAACCTCCTCAGCCACCATCTGAACAACATGACATGCGCGCGTCGTGGCGGCGCGCGAGGGAGATAAACAGAGGCAGCGCGAGGCAGGTGCTCCGTTTCACACGACTGGATCACGTCCGTGCACGCGCCCTCACGCACGCACATATACACAGTTTGAGTTGCTGTTTACTGACTGTTTGCAACAGGTTGGTAAAAAGAGGTGAAGCGCAAACCCTGAGTGTTGACTTACAGGTAAGACGTGAACACGCTCAGGTTACTCGGTATCTCCCGGAGCCCCAGGTCCGAGCAGTCCACCCGGTGCAGCAGCCCGTCCACCTCGCACCAACAGCGGCCAGGACAGCCGGCTCGTCCCGCTCCTCCGTCTCCGTCCTCGGAGCTCTCCGCTCCGGCCACCGCGGAGCTGCTCGCCGCAGCCGCCGCTGTCCTCTCCACTTCGGTCACGGCGGGGCTCTCCTCCACGGCCATGGAGCTCTGCATCTTCACCGCGGCCGTGGAGCTCCTCAACCCGGCCGAAAGGATTGCAAACACGGCCAAGAAAGCCACAAACCCCTGCATGTCCGTGAAAGTTTCAGGTCCTGAAAAAAACCTCGAAATAACAAATACACACAGACTGAGCTGCAGCCTTGGATCCGGATCACGTTGTGTCTGTGGTCCGTTTTGGTCCCTGCTCTCTGGAGCTGGACTGGAAACGGTTCAGATTAATTTCAGATAATCTAGATTGAAAGTTGCGCACAAGAACACGGTGAAGAGTCCTGAGAAGTTCAGCTTGTTGGAGTTGAAGTCGGCAGTTTGGTCGCTTTCCAGGCTGCACGCGTGCAGCGGCACAGCCGGACTGTGTGTGCGTGTGTGCAAAGAGTGTGTGTTAAAGTGTGTGTGAGTCCCTCCACTCACTACAACTGTGTGTCAGCCCCGCTTACTTTTATATGGTCTGTCTGTCTGTCTGTCTGTCTGTCGTAACAGATCAACAGCACAAATGTCAAAAATCAACCAGAGAAGCACTGAATGAATTCATAAAACAGAACCATGAATAAATGAATAAAAGCAAAATAACTGAATAAACTGATCAACTAAACCATCAGAATAAAAAGACCAACAAAAAGCCCTTCTTTGGCCAGACATGTAAGAAATGCTGATTTTATAAATTACATTTATGAAGTTCAAGTACAAAAGTATTAGCTACAAAAAGGCACGGAAGTACCCCAAAGTAAAGGAAGTAACCCTAAGGCTTTCAGAGGTTTAAATCCCCAAAACAACTTTACCATCGTTCTTTGTCAGTTATCTGTGAGCTGAATGCCGGAACACCCTCAGAATCTGAACTCTAGCCTGAGCCACACACCTGAAAACACCTGTTTCAATTAACTCATTAAACCAATGTGGTGTTTTTCAGGTACAGAATCTTTGAAATATGAGACATTTTAACTGAAAGGAGAAAATGATTTGGGGACATTTGACATAAGAAATATCAGAATTAACATGTTGATTCATCACATTCTTTTTTTATTTAATGAATGTATCTTTTTGACTTGTTGAAAGTAAAATCTCACTGATGTATTTCTGATTTTTATCATTTTAATTGAGTTTTTATCATTTTGTTTTATTGTTCTACAGTTTACGTTTGTATTATTTGACCTGTCTATTCACTGGTTTGAAAAATGCTCATTATAGACATTTTAAAAGTTTAGTATTTTATTGATATTACTCCAATGTGAACAAAAATGACTTAACACTGTGGATGTTATCAGTAACATGAACTAGTATAATAATCACTGGATAACAGAGATACTATTATTAATAGTACTAAAGGTCTAATAGCCGAAATGAATGAACAAAATTAATAAAACAACATAACCTGGCTTCACTGTTTAGAAACCATTGTGGAAAGAAAAACATTATAAATGAAATATTAAGTGAAGTTTTCTTAAAGCTGCAGTAAAGTACTTTTGGCCACCAGGGGGCAGAAAAACATCAAAAAAAAAAAGCAGACAGATGCTGCTGCAGCTGTTTATGTCACCTGATGGATGTCAGTCCAGTATTCTCCCTCTTTTTGCTCTGGTTTTGGTCTCCAGCAGCTCTTCAGGGAAACGCCTTTCTCTTTGTCTGCTGAACATCGGTGATGTCCATCAGCTCGTCTCTGAGTCTGTCTGTCAAAGACTGGCTGAAGGAGGTGAAGACACTGAGACTGAACCAGACAGACGCCAAGCAGAGAGGCTTTATCACACCTGCAATTCAGCAATGTCACTTCATTCAGTGTTGATATCATCTCTGACTGCACACACACACACACACACACACACACACACACACACACACACACACACACACTAAGCTCTGGTTAATGATTGGTACTATATGACTTTCTTTTGCACTGACTTCTGTGCAGGTGTGTGTGTGTGTGTGTGAGAGAGAGAGAGAGATACCTGCACTAAGGCAATGATGCAACTGTTGACAGTGTGAGGCAATCAGTCTCAAACCAGGAGAGTATGTCTCAGTTTATTTAAAGGAAACTTTTGCATTTTTATCTTCTGAGACTCACAAAAGCTGCTGGCTTCATATTGACTGACTGTGGCTTCAGTCTCATGAACTCACCAGCAGATAAGTATATTTCCCAAAGTGTCAGAACTTTTTCTTTAAGTGCAAAGCTGAAGTCAGGATCTTGTTACCAGGACCAGGACCTATCAGGACCAAGCTTAGCATAGAGACTGGAAACAGGGGAAACAGCTCGCCTGGCTCTGCCCAGAGTTTAATAATACACCTACCAACACGCCTAAAGCTCACTAATTAACACGTTGTCCCCCTCCTCCAACATCTCCAGCATGTCCCAGTGAGCAGGCTTTGGTTCAGATGTATGGTAATCTGCATTGTTGGGTAGTTAAAAGCTGCAGTTAGCATCTGCACAGGCTTTCTGATGCGTTTACAGACACAAGAACAGTCCAGACAGGTGAAAATGTCATTCACATTCAGTCTGAACACACCTTCAGGATAACTGTCATAACTGAGTCCTACCAGCTAATTAACTTTATTCAGTGACTATAAACACTGGAGCAAGTGTTGAATTATCCAAAATATAATTACAGGAAACAAAAGTGTGAACGTTTCTGAAGTAAGACAAATAACTTAAATTAAAATAATGAAACACTGATGTGAGGAAAACTGAGCTTGAGATCGTTTCAGTTTGATCAAATGCAACTTTATTGATCCCTGTAAGGACAATTTCATGCATGTGAGAAAGTGTTGTTAATCACAAAGCTGAAAGAAAAGGCTATAAGCTGAAAACAGGGTGAAATAAATACATGGAGAAAACTGAAAACTTCTGCAAACTCCTCAAAGACCAGGATACCTCCTGGAGTCTCCTCAGCAACACCTCCTCACACTCGAGAGCTCCTGAAAATAAAATCCTCATAAGTTAAAATATCTTAGAGCTGAGAAATAAATGATTGGACCCATGACTTCATATTATTGTCGTCAGTCCTGGTTTGACATTGGTCTCAGAGGTCCTGCTGCTTCTTTGAGTGTCTGAAAGTGTTCCCCTGTTCTTCCATTCTCAGGCAGACCCTGACCTCTAGTGGTCGACTTTTGCCCTGCAGCCAGATGCAGCTGTGATTAAAAACATTCATTCATTCATTCATTCATTCATCTTCTATACCCCTTATTATCCCTTTCGGGGTTGGGGGGGGGGGCTGGAGCCTATCCCAGCTGTCAACGGGCGAGAGGCGGGGCACACCCTGAGCCGGTCGCCAGCCGACTGCAGGGCAACACACATACACACAAGCATTCACTCTCACACTCACACCTAGGGACAATTTAGAGTCACCAGTTAACCTAATGAGCATGTTTTTGGTCTGTGGGAGGAAGCCGGAGTGCCCGGAGAGAACCCGCGCATGCACGGGAAGAACATGCAAACTTCACACAGAAAGGCCCCCGCCTGACCCGGGAATCGAACCGGCAACCTTCTTGCTGTGAGGCACGCCTGCTGCGCCACCGTGCCGCCCTGATTAAAAACAAGTTTTCTATATTTGTATCAAACAGTTAACTAACCCACTCAGACTTTTGGGGAGGTTTGAAGAGGTTTGTGGGATTATTTCAGGGGTTGTTCTTAAGTTACCAGAGGTGGTAATGAGTTTTCCAGGCCATTATAGACCAGTAAGAAGTCATGAGGTCTGTATTTTTGGGATGTCAGTAACCTGGTTTACACTGAACAGAACACAAATGTAGATGTGGTGGATATTTCATCAGCTGATGCCACTAATTTGTTTGTCCACTGACGTGCAAGTAGTGCAATTGAAATGTCCTACATGTTTTATTTAGTTTTTTGTTGTTTTTTGTTGTTTTGGGGTCAGTCAGGGTGGTGACAGCAGTGTCCTTTTCTGTCCATGATCTGTTCAAACGTCTGAGGAAAGAAGCTGAAGAAATACTCATAACAACTATTCAAATGTAAGAATTAGAAGTGTTTAGTTTTCCTCTGAGTGTTCTGTGTCCTTCACATCATAATAAACAATTAATTGAATATGAAAAATGTACAAATATGGGAAAAGGAAAGGAAAAACACAAAATGCATCAATGTCACATGAAGATTCCAGGATCCAAAGTGCTTTTTGAGTCAGTGCCATTTGCACGAAGGGCCACGTCTCATTGTGCATGTTTGAAAATGATGCATCACATGATGAGTTAGAAACCAAATTCTAAATCAAATTAATCCTGATGCTCTGAGCCTGTTTTTACTGGATGTGCTTTGATGGGCCAACATCAGAAACCCCCCGCAGCACTGAGGGTTGTGACAGCAGCCGACTCCTTCATCATGTGATGCTGCACAGAGGAGGAAGTGTAAGTGAGATCTCACTCTGCTACGGGTTCTGAGTACCGCCTTCTGGCAGGTCGATGACTCTGGAACCGGCTAACAAATGAACTAATAAGACTCCCAGGGTCGTGTTCCAGCTTTCCACACAGCGGGTGAAATAAATCATCTCTGAGGAGACACGTTGTTTTAAGGACGGATTCAAAGCGATGATTTAAATGAAGTGGGATGTGTGCTTCTTGCGCTCAAGCAACTATGTGGTCCGTCTCACTCACGTAGACGATCTTCGAAGGAGCTAGCCGGCTAACTACTAGCGCAAAGAGACGCCATTAGTTAGGTGAAAAGCAGGCATTCGCATCAGGTGGAAAGGGGAAGTAGCTCACTGTTGGGACGCGTTTCCTTCACACCTGTTGGTCGATATTGATATAAGTCAGATTCTCTTATGCTGTCGAGGTGTTTTGTTCTGATTTTAGCTGTTTTTCTGAAGTCGGAAGCTGATGTGAGCTACGCAGGACTAGAGTTCCGACGGGGTTAGCGTTAGCAGTGCTAGCTTGATAACGCTTGTTTTGATAAATCCGAGGACTTGTTTAATAGACTGCCAGCTATGGCGGCGGGAGGCACGGGGGGAAAAACCTACTCGTTCAAGGTGGTGTTGCTGGGGGAAGGCTGTGTGGGGAAGACGTCGTTGGTGCTGCGATACTGCGAAAACAAATTCAACGACAAACACATCACAACTCTACAGGTAAGACACCCATGATGCTGCTAGCCAGGGTTAGCTAACAGGCTAACCCGCCTCGGAACCGTGACAGTACATGAGCTGTTAGTTTTTTGGGAGTCAAAGCAGAGGGCGGTGGAGGTGTTGTGTTGGGGTGGGGGTGTTCGTGTTGCTGTCACTTCGGTATGGACGCGTGTTGCGCAGCCCGAAACGTCCCGGGAGAGCGGGGCTATTGCGAATCTGAGCTGGTGTTGTGGCTGAAATCGGAGCTGCTCGTCCAGCGGGATTATCCGAGGTGACGGCGGTGAAAGCCAAGCGTCCAGATTTGAGTCGAGATCTGCACACCTGCTGAGAAACCCACCTCTGATGTCAGCCTGAAATGCACAGATATGACAGGGGAAGACTGCCAGTCATCACTGTTTGTCTCATCAATAATTAAATCTAATCTTCGGCCTGAATTCTGAACGTAAATCTCACCAGAACATCAGCAGCTGTCTGTTGCAGCAGTGACTAACATGCTCTCTGTGTGGCCTAAAACTCTCATTATAATGTCTTTAATACCACTAACTAAGTACGTTTACACAAGTTCTGCACTAAGGTGCCATTTTGAGGTACTTCTACTTCACACGAGTATTTAAATCTTCTCTTACTTTATGTTGTTACACCACGGTATTAATATGAGTCATGCTGTTACTTTCCAGTAGGGCTGCTGCTAACCATTACTTTCACTGTCGATCAATCTGATCAATCTGTCGACTGGTTTCTCCATAATTGATTAGTTTGGTTTATAAAGTGTCAGAAAATGATGGAAAATGTCGATCAGTGTTTCCCAAACTGAAGAGGACGTCCTCACATGTCGTGTTTTATCCACAGACCGCAGATACTCAGTTTACTGATCAGAGGTGTGACTAAAAAAAAAAAACACAATCTCAAACTGATTAATCGATTATCAAAATAGTTGACAGCTAATTGATTAGTGGTTGCAGCTCTGCTGCACAGATTAAGATTGAGCAGATAAATCTGATCGATTTAGAAAACTATGATGTCGTGCTGCTGGTTAAACAATCCTACAGTTTATGAAGTATTTAACATGAACTCGACCAGCTGTAACGTCAAAATGCTGCTTATGTGTTAAAGCATCAGTAATAATACTCCAATAATATGATTTATGTGATAATATAACTGTGAAAGGTACCGTTCTGCCCAACAAGTGCTTTAATACCTGAAGTACATTTTGCTATAAATACGTTTTTAGTTTTACTTGAGTAAAAGTTTGAATGCAGGACCTCAGAGTATTTCTACACTGTGGTATTGCTACTTATACTTACATAAATTACATTAGGTACTTCTTCTGCTGCTGATTAAAACTAGTAAGAAGCATGAAATCGATCTTTCAGCGCACATTTCTGAGATTCTTGTGTTGGTTCATGACGTCACAGAAACTCGAGGTCGGCTCTGGCTATGAGCTGGAGTCGCTCCCCGAATGCTGCACAGTGGCTGGAGTTAATCTGGAGTATTTTAACAGACCGCTTTAGCAGAAAGGCCAACGTTCACTGTTCCAGCTTCTCAGATGTGAGGATGTGATGATTCTGTGGATGATACATGAAAATAAACTCAATACCTTTGGCCTGAAGGAGATTATAACCTCATTTTTCACCAGTTTCTGATCCTCTGTTGGTCAAACGTTGAATAAGTGGAGAAAATAATTACTGATAAACATGAACCATGAGCTGCAGTCCCAGTTTGAACAGTGTGTATAATGACAAGTGCAGGTTAGAAGTTTATTTTTCATCTAGTTATAAAAATACAGAACAACATTATGATTCTTCTGAACCAGCGAAACAGAAAAATGCATCAAACCTTTTAAAGAAACAGCTGTAGCGTTCATGACCACAGATACTAACACATTAAACACAAACTATGAAGGATTAATATGTTGTAAATATACAAGAAAATCCTGTTAATTAAGAAAACATGTATGTCTGTAGAGCACACATCAGATTTTTTCAAGTTGTCAGCGTTGAAAAAACAGAAAATATCACAGAATTACACAAAGTAATTTCAAAGTAAAAGCTCAGTTTCATTTCCTCTTCTGTCCTCCTCTTTAACAGGTGCTCACTTTCTGTTTCTCGGTCCTCTCTGAGCTTCATGGAACAGTTTCTGACTTCTCAAACACTTTCTGTTTTATATCGCAGTCAAGTGAAGGTTTTTGGCTTTTAGACTCTGACAAAACAAATCATGTTTAACTATTATATAACATCTGTTGGCTGAACAGATGGGAAAAGCCTTATTGACAGCTTAATCAGCAGTAAACATTTGTCAGTTGCAGCTCTGGTTGTGCTTATCAAAAATGCAGGTGTGTCTGTGGTTAGCCAGGTGGGCGGAGCCTCCATCATTGTCATTGGGTTGATTTGCATTCCTGATAGGAACAGCAGTTCAGCCACATCCAATTCCGGCAGAGAGGAGGGTCACGAAGGAGGATGACGCACCTTAAACTCGAACTCTGTGAACCTCCACCTCAGTGTGTGTTTCCAGGTGCCGGGGAGTGAGCCTCGAATGATGTCATATGAGTCTGGGTCGATTGAGGTTCTGTTGGCGTGGAGTCAAAAGAAGATCAGACTTCTGTAGCTGCTGCAGGCTGCTTTAGCTGCTGCTAGCATAACACACAGCTGTCCACCAGCCAGCTGTGAGAGGGAGAGTTGCATTATGGGTACTGAGGGCGTCAGGTCTTGAGAAGGAAGCAGAATGTGTGGAATAAAAAAGATGATATTTCTGCTTAATGCTGACTGTGACCGCTGAGGGTGACCCTGTGTCTCTGTCTGTCCCACCTGAAAAGACTGAGGAAAAAGACTTCACCAGGGACGTTTCCATTCACATCTTTGTTGAAGCGGCCTTTGAGCTGAGATGCTTTTGTGCTCTGTGTGTGTTTGCTTATCCAGTTTCAGCCGCTCTGCTAATACGACTGTGTTTGGCTGTTTATCTGCTGCGCTCAGGTTTCAGAAAGCTCTCACCGACTGTGCAGGAGAAAGGAAAAGAAAAGGGGAAAATCCAGGAAGCGTGATGCAGCATTTCCATCCGATCCGCCAGACGTGGAGCATCGGTAATGACTTACAGCCGCCGAATCAGTCCGCCGCAGCGTGTTCGTGCAGAGCTCCGAGCGTCGGTCGGCAGCGTGAGTCGGAGGTGCAGCCGAGCTCCTCGCGCTGTGTCGGTTGCGTCATAATCAGCTCTTGCGTACGCAGCTTTGTGTCGAAGCTGGAGCCTGAAGCCAAACTTCACCCAGAAATCTGTTCCTCTTTACGATCTGTTCGACGGAAAATGATGAAACGTCTTCGTCGGGCCCGTCAGTTCTGTAATACTGCTGCATTTTCATGCTGTCGGCTGCTCTGACGTACATGTTTTGTCTTGAAGTTGCACGTTGAGTCAGTGGGAAAGATTTTGTGATGACAGCTCAGCAGCTTGGCAAGAAAATACTTCACTCAGACATCAGTTGCATTTCAGCTGAACTCGTCCAGCACACTCAGATACTTCATGAGATTTCACTTGCAATATCATGATGTGATACTTTGCTGATATCAGGAAGTGCTGAGCAGACCCGTGATTGGCCTGGAGTAACGCTTTGATATTGTCGACATGTACTCTAATAAATCATGTCTGTTTACAGGTTAAATGGTAAAATGAACATGCTGACTGGCTGCTGTAATGACTGAAATCTGGTTTGTGGCCTCAGCTGTGAGGAAGCAGAGGGGATGATGGGAGGAGGAGGAGGAGGAGGGGATGAAGAATGTGCTGGACCCCCTTCAGGCCACAATCACATGGTTTTCAATGCTCCTCAGCCACATATCTGCAGGGCTCAGACTCGCTCACATGTCACCTACAGCCCAGAGGTGCATTATGGGATCACAGCTGGATGCAGTGACGCTGTTGGCACAAGAGAAGTGATTGTTGTAAAAAAATGTCTTGTTTTCGATGGAAGCAGTCGTTTTGTGTCTCCTTCCTGGTGGATCACAGTGAGCAGATGCAGAAATTCTCCTCAGCTCTTATGTAAAGACCTCAAAGTGAGCGTGAAACAAGGCGATCAGGGGATGGAGGGATGGAGGGATGGTGGAGGTGCATGAGCTCTGCGTGATGAAGCCGTTTCAGTCTGTCACCTGTGACTGAGACGATGGCTGCCGTCTGCCTCTGTCGTTTTCAACACGTGTGGCTGTCACATGACTCGTAAATTCATGCTGGGACTCAGCCACAGGACACGGTGGACTACATGCTGGACCATGACCAATCACAGCTCGCCGTCTTTCATGAGTTGCGTGATTGTTTAATGTGTTCTGGCCTCTGCCGCCAGTTTCATCATCACTTCATTGGCCTTAGAGGAAGTCTGTTGCTGAGACGCCTTTGAGCAAGGCAGAGATCTTCTCCAGGACAAGGAGCTCGTCTTCTGTCACTATGCTTACCATCACATTACTGAGGTGGACTCTGTGATGTCCCTGGAAATACGTCCTCCATCACTGTCCACTGTGTGTTTATTGGTTATTTTCCGTCTGTGTATTCATATAAAATAAACAAATCCTGACAGCTGGTTAGCATGAAGCTAAGCTGTATGACTCCAGGCTTGAGCCGTGGAAATGTGGAGTGTTTATGACAGTCAGTTAATCATTAAAATCATATTTATCAACTGAAATAAACAGGAAATTGTTCTGACTTAAATGTGAAAAAGTTTTGGCTTGGAAACTCTTCAGCTTTATTTTAAATATTTTACAACAAGAACAAAGAGAACAAACTGTTCAGCACCTTTAAAGACAAAGTTGTGTGTTTACAGAGAGACAAGTAGATCCAAACAATTCAGTAAAATAATACAAAATGAAATAAGATGTCCAACAATCATAAAGGCCTGTGGTTCAGAGCTGCTCACTGTTTACTTTATTTAAAGGTCGAGTTCAGGACCACAGCCAATCAGCTGACAGATCGCACACACACACACACACACACACACACACACACACACACTCACTCACTCATTCCTTTCCATAAGCACGTCATCACTCGTTCATCTGTCTCTGAGTTTCTGAGCCTGAAAACATGAGTCTTGACCCTGAACTTCTCTTTCCCTCCGAACGCTCCAGTAAATCAGGGAAACTCGACCTTTCACCCAGAAAGACTTCGACCTTTTGGGTTCTTATCAGAGCGGCGTTCTGCGCGCCGTCGGCGAGAAGCACTCACAGTTTACAGGTTAAAGTGAAACCGACGGATTTCCTGTGTGACGCTGCAGAAACCAAAGACCGAACTCACTGAAGTTCACACGTTTCTGGTTTTCTTTAAAGGTTTTTACTTTGGATTCATTCAGTGACGTAAACTCTGGACTTTTGGTTTATTTCATGTACAAACTCTGTTTAAGTGAGCAGAGATTTCAGCCGTTTTTACAGTTTTCCTTCAATCTGAGACCGAGCAGAAAGAAAACAGTAAAACACACAAAGGAAAAATGTTCACGTCTTTTCATCACAGAGTATTCATGGATAGTACGTCGATTTCTTGTGTACTGCTTGCTGAAATAGTTCTTTGTAGTAGTATTTTTCTAAGATAGGATTGGCATATTGTAAATACATTTGAGTACAATGACTAAAGAGTACTTCTACTATGAATACTGGGGTTAAACCTACAGTTCACTTCTCACATCACTTAGTTTGTTGTTCAGGCGTCTTTTCTCTGCAGAGAGATTAAAGGTAGGTACAGCACAATGTTAATCCTCAGGTCCTCGACTAATAACAGCCTGGCAGCGAAGAGGTCAAAGGTCAGAGATGGTGCGCATGTGCTGACCGTGCGTGCAGCCTGTTGCAGTTTAAACAGTTTCCCCTCGGGGATCAATAAAGTATTTCTGATTTTGATTCTGATTCCGTCACATGGTCGTGAAGGTAACCGTGTGACTGCATCGTCTCAGAGGAGGAAGGTGAGGAGGAGGAGGAGGAGGAGACACAGTTCAGCAGCATGAGCAGCATTAGCTACTGAGTCAGGCCTAAATGTTAACATGCTAATGCTAAACAGGTGTAATGTTTAGTGTGTTAGCATGCTAACAGTAGCTCATTGGCACAGAGCAGAGGTGCAGCTGAGGCTGATGGAGTGTCAGAGGATCAGTGAGGGTGTCAGACTCATCGGAGGGAAAACTTTGACCTGTTTCCTCTGTTTTTACTGCGTTTGTATCGCAGCGTCTTAGCCTGAGGTCCGACTTGGATCCGCTTTCAATCACCCGAGCCACATGTTTGATTCCAAGCTGTCACTGAAGCTGATTTGTTTGATTATTGAAAGCTGATAATTGTCTTCTTGGTGTCATCCTCTTCCTCTGCAGGCGTCCTTTCTCACAAAGAAGCTCAACATCACAGGAAAGAGAGTTAATCTGGCCATTTGGGTGAGAGCCGTCGTCCTGATGCTGCCTTCATGCCTCCCACAGGAAGTTTACCGCAGCAGTGTAACCCTAGTGTGTGTGTGTGTGTGTGTGTGTGTGTGTGTGTGTGTGTGTGTGTGTGTGTGTGCGTGCGTGCGTGCGTGCGTGCGTGCGTGCGTGCGTGCGTGCGTGCGTGCGTGCGTGCGTGCGTGCATGTGCGTGTGCGTGCGTGCGTGCGTGCCTGCAGGACACGGCAGGTCAGGAGCGTTTTCATGCTTTAGGTCCCATCTACTACAGAGACTCCAATGGAGCCATACTAGTGTACGACATCACAGACGAAGACTCCTTTCAGAAGGTAAACGCCCGTCTGACTCCATGTTTCTCCTCAGGGTTCAGGAGACGGGGGGGGGGAGCTAAACCAATACTTTACGATTACTTAACTGATTAGATGATCGATATGTTCAAACTTGGGATCCGCTTTTTTCACCTCCGATACCGATACCGATATCTAAGGTTTAGTAATCAGCCGATACCGAGGCAGGAAAACAGCGCTGAATTACCTAACAAATGGTTTGTTTCATTGTGTGGAAAAGACTGGGATCATTCTTTTGTGCATCAGACTTGACTTAAACAGTTAGAAGATATAAATGTACTGAGTTATTTATTTAATAACTATGCACCAGTACAACAGTCTTAAACCAGTAGCTTCTCTAGCGTGGTCAAACAGCATGTTCAGTGCAATTAGGAATATAAAAGGAACATGAAGTGTGCCACAATCTGTCTCCCACTTGCAACGGCATCACTCACAGCGCAGCGATAGAAGTCCCTTGTAGACAACCAGCTGCGCTGTATGTGCAGCGCTGCCTGAACTACGCGCTCTCATGCTGCCCGTCGCCTTTCGCATGTTGCTGGCGTTGTCCCTCAGAATCACGTGGACTTTACTCAACGTACGCCATACATTTTTTTTCATCGTGATCGCGTCGCTGGTGTGACACACGGCAGTTTGTAGCATTGAGCATCGCACTGTGTGGCCCATAACTCTCATCCAGCCAGTGAGCAGTTAAGCCTAAAAGTGACACGGGACATCCTCTCCGTGAGTTTTGCTGCCTGCACACTATCAGGTTTAAATTTTTCACCTCTTTCCTTCCTCTCCTTCAAAGTAAGCTGCGTCATACCGCCTCCTTTTTGTTTATTCAGTTCAGTGAACTCGGCGTGCTCCCTGGCGTGAAATCTCTGTAGGCGCTCGATGAAGTTGGTCGTGTTCTAACTTGACGTTTTACCACCGCCCCTCGGATCATTTACTGTGCAGGTATTGCAGGTATCCGTGGAGTTTGTAGGCTGAGATAGTTTGGAAAAGTTCCAGACAGCCGATCCTTTGCTCGCTCTATTTTGAAAACGATGCGGTCCACATTATGTGAGCTCAGCACTGCGTGTTGCTCGCGCATGACGCCCCTCACGGCGCCTACAGCATAGCGTCAGACTGAATAGATCAGGCCCATTGTCGCCGATACCCGATCTAGAATTTTCTCCAATATCGGGACCGATACCAATACCAATATCGGATCGGTGCGTCCTTAGTCCAAACAGTCTCCATGACGGCTTCCAGATGTTTCTGCCTAACAAACATCTGAGAGGTTAATAGAAGCAGAATATTCTGCTTCCCGCTTCAGTTCTCCATCAAACGTTTCTCCTCCCTTCGTCTCCTTTCTTCTCCTTATTTCTCCCATTATTCTTCCCTTCTTCATCCCCCTCTCGTTGTCCTTTTTTTTAACGTTTTCTGGTGTGACTCAGGCTGTGCTAAAGCCTCGTTGATCTTCTTTGTTTCTGTCTGCAGGTGAAGAACTGGGTGAAGGAGTTGAGGAAAATGTTGGGGAACGAGATTTGTTTATGTATAGTAGGTAAGTGTCAACGAACGTTTACCTCACCTGAACGTTTGGGAGCATCAGTGACTGATGGAGTCTTAAAACTACATCTTTCTCTCTGTTTTGGACTTTGTCTTAACCCAAAACCTGAACTTTATCCAGTGAGCGCCGTGAATCTGGTGTCCTCACTGTGACGAATGACGGATGCCAAACAAGTAGACCAGCAGCCAATCCCGGTCCATCGTGACACTTGGCGTGCTGTGATGTTACTGGGTGGCAGGAAGTCCAACCTTCAGTCTGTTTACTTGCTGCTTGCTACTTGCTGCTTCAAAGTTCAGCATTTTGTGAAATCCCCTCAGTCAGAGATCGATCCCGCTCTCGGCCGACAGACTGTTAGCTTAGCTTAGCATAAAGACTGGAAGCAGAGGGAATCAGCTAGCCTGGAGCTCCAGATCACAATCGCAGAACATCTCAGTGAGACCGTTTGTTTGATTTGTTGAATCACAGAATCTGCTTGTCAATGAGGGATGTGTCAGATGTTTTATAACGTTTTTGTGGATAAACTGTGTCAGAAGCAAATTGTCCTTCAGATCTGACGGATGCCATTTGTCCTAAAAGACGTCTGGACGGGATATTTAAATGTTAGAAGAGGAAAGCAGTGATGAAGGAATTTAAAGCTTCCTCAGATGTCCAAACGGTGTGTGGCATGTTTGGCTTCGATTCGTGTCTCGTCGAGGGACATTTCTGCATTTTTTGGTGCTTAACTGGATTATGTTGTTGATGTTCTGGTCATCATGTGTTTGGACCAGCTCATCGTTCGGGACAGCAGCAGTTATACAATCTGCTGTCTGATAATGTAATAATGTAATTTTGGTGTTTTTGATAAAGCAGCTTGTCACGAGGATGTTCTTCAAAGTGAGTTTAGGACGCTGGGATCTGAGGCTCTGAGCCGTTGTGCAGAACAAAGAACAAATATGTCTGAAAACGGCGGTTAAAGAGCTGAGAGAAGAGAGGAATGCACTGCGCTGAATGAACATAAAGCTTGAGCCAGAAGACAGCTAGCTTAGCTTAGCATTAAGACTGGAACTAAAGCGTAACAGGATGTGGTTTCATGGCGGTCATGTGGAAGCAGGAAGTCAGTGCGTCCAGTTCAGCACCTGAAACCGCGGCTTGTCTTTCTGGACAAACATTGATCGTTCAGGGACTGTAATGTAGGACGGGTTCAGGTTCAACTGATCCGAGAGCCAAAAAGATCAAAGGTCTGTTTGTCCCGTTGTCTGCTGTGAGGCTGAATCTGTCTTTTCTCTGCAGGTAATAAAATTGATCTGGACAAAGACAGACACGTCTCAGTGGAGGAAGCTGAGAGGTAAGGACCAATCAGAGGCCTGAGCTCTGCTCGTCTCCGGCCCGCTGTCGGTCTGAGTGTCTTCTCTGTGTTTCTGTGTAGTTATGCAGAGACGGTGGGAGCCAAACACTACCACACATCGGCCAAGTTAAACAAAGGCATCGAGGAGCTCTTCCTGGACCTCTGTAAACGTAAGAGACGGACGTCAGACATCCTGGTGTTTTCACCGAGCTTTTCAAGAATATTCTGATCGTTTATTTACCGTTAGATTTGAGGCTCTTCCTGTTTCATCTTTTTGTGCTAAATGAATAAACTTCATCTCTAACACACAGCTCAGTTTGGAAACCAGCAGCTGATAAACTGAAGAAGTTTTCTAAAATGTTTGAGGAACTCATTCAAAGTAGAGATGACAGAGAAGTTCCAGAGATCTGTGCTGCTGTTTGAAGGTTTGACGTCCGTCTCTGCTCTCAGGGATGATGGAGACGGCTCAGGCTGAGGAGAGGGTGAAGGGCAACGGAGCCAGCCAATCAGCATCGAGTAGACGGGGCGTACAGATTGTCGATGACGAACCACAAGCCACGCCTGCTGGAGGATGCTGCTCTTCTGGCTAACACAAACACACACACACACACACACACACACACACACACATTGTCGAGTGTCTCGTCGGCTCTAAAATCCTAAAATAATTCCAGTTTTTGTTTTTGCTGTCTCTGAGCAAATCATATTTAAAAATGTTTTAATCATCGTTCCCTTCAAAATAAAAGCATCTTATGGTTAAAACAACTGTGCTTTCAGCCATTTAAATTTGACTAAAATCACATCTTCAGCACTAAATTTAAATAAAAGTGAAGCTGCCTGAAGGCCTCGAGCCCACGGCTTCACACACACACACACACACACACACACACACACACACACACGTGACGTGAAATGAGTCAGACTTCAGATTTATGTTGTCGTTGTTTTAGGGTTGAATCTCTTGAGGGATGAAACACATCCAGACACACACTGTACAAACCTCCATGAATTACATTTATCCAAACACATAACATGTTTCCCGCTCCAGAGGTGGAGGAGCAGCAGGTGGTGAAATGGCTCCACCTGCTGGACGGGAGTCAGACTGCAGCACGTTAAAAGGCAGGTTCATGAAAATAAGACGTCTGAACTCAGCTGCTCTGAAATCCTTCAGTGTGTTTATCAGAAGTAACACGGAAAAGAAATAAAACAACAACGTCCAGGCGGAGCCGAGCTGCTGTTGATCCTGATCTTTGGTTTGTGACTTAAAACTTGGTTAAAAAATATGAAATTAACAATAAGACGATCAGTGATCAGAACGAGTCTGGTTATTGTTTTATTAAAGTTTTATTTCTCCAAAACCTGAAGACGGGAATAAATACTGATGATTGAAAGGCAGCAAATCTTCAATCAGCTAATCAATGAATCGTTAAACCTCCAGTCAGTTCGTCAAAATTAAGAAGACAAATTAACACAAACCTGAAACGTTTCAGTTATGATTTTCATCAGAACAACGTTTTTAGATTCCTTTTTTTTTTCAAAGATAGAAAAGAGAAAAGCAGCAGATCAACAGTTCGAACTGATCGACTGATCGTTGTGCAGCTGCTCCTTCATCCTCCTCTTCCTCTACATTACACACATGCACACACACACACCTGGACAGAGAAATATTCCAGTGCATGTTTGATTTCTGTAAAAGGCTTCGTTTGTTTTTCATTTAAAAGAAATGACAAATAAAAAGTGAGCAGCCGTTATTTAATAAGTTATATTCACGTGGCGGTGATGGAAGTATGTACATGAACAAAGTTTTCCCTGTACTCTCTACTGTGTACTTTTACTGTTGTTTTCCTCTGGGCCTGTAGCTCCATTAATCTCTGCTTACTGAAAGAAAACTGCAGCAATGTCTTGCAGAAGTCTGTGCAGGATGTTTGATCTGGCTTTGGGAAAAATCGACACTGTCCTGCCCTGTTCATCCTGGAATAATGGAAAAAAAAAAAAAAAAAAACTAAAATATGGTTGAAAAGGAGAAAAAATCATCGCACTTTTTGGAAATGTCATTTTTTAAACTGCTAGTGTCAAAGTGTTTTTGTAAAGATAATAGAACAATTATAACGATTTACACAACGCACAGACGTGTTGCTCAGACTCTCCTTATTTCACGCTCACGTTCGCTCTACTCTGCTGGGAAAGAATGGGAATATTCAGGAAACTTACAGCAAAATTAAACCACATGTATTCAGTGAGAGTTCAGTGTTCTTTCATCACCATGAACACACACACAATTACACACTATAGCACACACGTGGATTCATCCGCCGCTGAAAGTAGTCCCGACAGAAGCTCTGTTTCCTCCCATTTGTTTGATTAAAAACTACAGCGAGCAGCTGATTGGGGAAAGGAACCTTTTTAAACATGAATATTTATGAGGTGTTCTTAAAGATTTAGTTGTCAGTAGGAACCAATGGGATTGAAGCTGAGAGCAAACAGGAAGTGAGACAGACAAAATGTTGGGTCATTTGTTGACCATAAGAAAAATATAGAGGAGCAGCAGAATTTAAGTACGTATTTACTAATAACTTGATCAGGCATATAATTCTATCAGAAATGTTAAATATATGTTTGAGGTCATTTAGAAACAGTTGTTTTTCCAGTTTGTCCACCAGAGAGCGCTGAAAATGTCTTGATCTGTATGTGTGTGGACACATGAAGTCAGGCTAGCAGCGCTGTGAGGCTGCACACAGAGCTAAATGCTAACATTAGCATGCCGGTGTTCAGCGGGTATGGCTTTCACCTCAGTTCATCTCCACACCTGCTAACGTTTGCTAATTAGCAGTAAAGTGCAGATGAGGCTGATGGGAATGTCTGTAGGTGTAAACGTGTTGACCTGATGATGAAAAGTCAGAGGATCAATAAAGTTATTAAGGTTCATCCTAGGGATGCACATGGTTAACCGTTTAACCGTTAACCGATAACAGTAACTCTAACCGATTAATACTAACGGTCAATTTTGTTTTTAAGCTACGTAATTCAATCAACTCATGGGGGTAAAACGCGACTTGCAAGTACTAAGTTCGTGGCTATTACAACGGACTGCTGGACCGCGCTCACAGCAGAGAGCTACGTGACAATTACATGTCACTATATCGACGAGTACTGGAAAGTTAATTCTGCCGTCCTGTTAATGCAGAGCGTGCCAGGTAGACACAGCTGACAACCTCACAGCTAAACTGGTTGATGCGGTGGAGACGTGGGGACTTAGTGGGAAAGTGTCCGCAGGCGTCCACGACAACGCGCGCAACATCGTGGCAGCCAACTCTCCCGGACGGGTCAGCTGGGACTCGATCCCCTGTTTTGCACATACACTGCAGCTGGCGGTAAATGACGGATTTAATGTGTTTGTGCGTCGTGTGTGCGTCGTCGGAATGACGGAATGTCGGAATGGCAGCATGGAAGGGCCTTTAAATCTTATCGGTTAACGGTTATTAATCGTTAAAGGGCGTCGGTTAACGGTCATAAAAAAAATCCAAAATGTGCATCCCTAGTTCATCCTGAAGGGAGCGCGAACACTGGAGCACATTTCAGGGAAATCAGCAGAATCCTAATCTGACAATAATCCAACAGGCTGCCGAGCGGCAGCTTCAGACTGACGAGTTGGACTCAGAGACGCAGTTTCTTTGAAGGTTTTTATTGGTCGTCAGTGATCTACAGTGTCAGCTCACAGCGGAAAGAATCAAACAATCATACAAAGAAAAGATGAAAAATTTAAAGAATATTTCCCTTTTTCTTAGTTTCACAAACATTAACGGGCTTATTCGTCCTCTAAAGTGACTTCCTCCAGGCATCCAGGTTTTCTCTATTTTCACACGTAATTATAAAAAATAATCTTAACTCGACTGAACCACTCAGCCTCTGTACAGCACATGCTTTTAATTTTGCCCCAAAAGCTTTGTCGACAGTTTTCAAAATAAAAGCCTTAACTTTCCGTAGTTTGACAGGTTTCCTTCGTCATGCCGGTTAACAGGGAAATGTGGATTATGAAGCGTCTTTCTAGGACAAGCATACAGTGCCATGATTAATATCGTAGACAGGAGATGAGACTAACAGGAAATAAAAGACCCTCTGAGACATTCTCTAACAAAAAGTACAGGATATATGTGTGTGATATTTAAAAAAATAAAGTAACTGAGGTGAGAGTGACTCCTCCACAAACGTACCACCGGTGGATTAACATCTTATCAGCCGTCCAGGTTTGGGGACAAAACGCTCTGAAGCTTTTAAATAAAAGGACAAACATTGCAGCTCCTGCAGTTTCTGTCAGTGCTTCTGTTTTTGGCACTTATGGTTTATCGTCTCACTATAAGGCCATCTGCTGAACCGAAGGAGAATCAGGAAGGACTGCTGGTTGGAAAAAGAGGCTGTCTTTCTTTTCTTTGCATTGTGTAACAAGCAGAAAGTGCGACGACGTTCAGGACAGCGCAGCCAAAAACAAAGTGAAGCTCTTCTGAGGTTCGAGTGGAATGAAACAGGCCAGACAGGAAGTGACCGAAGGTTTTTTCCCACCAACATGAGAGATGATGTTTGGCATTGGTGCCAAAATTCAAAGTAGAAAAATGTGAATTTAGAGATAAAAATCAGTTTTTGATCGACTTCCGTCAAAGGAAGAGAAGTCCGAGTTTGGAGTAAATTTTGTGACTTTCTCCTTCTGTCGTGTTGAACAGAATAAATTTAGCTTTTCTCATTTTCTCGCTGTGACGTCTGATGGAGAACGAGCTGAAATATCTCGTGATCAGAAAAAACCTTCGCAGACACAATCTTCTCTGTAGAATGAAAACAAGCAGATTCTGACAAATATATATCAATAAGCCCCGCCCCCACAACACCGACCAATCAGCTTCACCGTCAAACTAATTCAAATGAGTGATGCTGCGGATCTTTTCAAGGCTGCTTCGCATTAGAAAATGAAACCCAGTGGTGTCTCCATCCCGTCTCCGCGGAGACGACAGTCAGGACTCTCACAGTGACGTAAAGGCACTTTGGACACTCTGTCCTCTAACTGCATAAATCACCTCAAATTCAAGAATAAACAAGAAACAACATAAACAACCTGACTTCCTGAACCTGTACATGAAGCTAACAGAGCAGAGGCGGCTTGTCGCTCCTCTAGTACTGTGGAGGGTTGTGCAGCTCCTGGTATTTGGGAGGAGGCGTGGTGAAGATGGCGGGGACAGACAGCAGGATGGTGGGTCTGTTGGGGTAACGCATCTGGTGGATCATGATGGAGGACAGAACCATTCCCAGCAGCTGGAGGTCAAAACAGGAAGTAAAGTTAAGTGTGTCCTGTGAGACATTTTTTCAAATCAAAACCTGCTCAGTGTACGAGAGTCAGCTGGCAGCAAACAAGCTAACAGATTAGCATGCTGGCCCCTTCAGGGGATCACGTGACCTTTGTTTTACAGGTCGTAGCGTTTCCTGTATGTTTGAGCGGCAGGCTGGGCGTGATCGACCATCGGGTCTGACGGAAATGTTCGAGTAAGCGTCGTTAAAACTCACCGCCAGAACAGCCAGCGTGAAGACGACTCCGATCATGATGTCAGCGACCAACAGGACGTAGTAGATGATGATGGGTAAGCAGGTCTAAAGACGGAGGAGAGAAAAAGTCCAGGTATGAGTTTTTCTGGCTTTTGTACATCGTGTGCTCAATCTGCTCCAGTTACATCCAACTTTGGGCTCCACTCACCTTGATGTAGACGGACTTCTTGGGCTGCATGAGATGCTGTAGGAGGAGAAGAAGAAGAAGAAGAAGAAGAAGAAGAAGAAGGTGGTCAGCGTGTTTTTGAAGCCGCTTACTTTCTGAAGATGAAGCGTTTGTGTGTTTTGAACTCACCCTGTAGGCGACGGCCTGACAGTTGCCCTCCATCTCCTCCTCCTGGCTGCACAGACAGGAGTCGGGGATGTTCTGCTCCCAGTCCTCATAGCTGAACAGACCACAGCAGTGCAGCTAAACAGCACAGAAGAAGAAAAGGAGGAGGAAGTAAACAGGAGGGTTATCATTCATAGAAGAAGAAGAAGAAGTGTGTGAGTGCAGTGTTTTTTGTCTGAGAAGACAAACTGGACTGAGGGACACTGATGGACATGTCTCTCGTGTGTTGAGAGAAATAAAATCTATCTAATGTGTTGTGCACATTGTGTTTAGAGCAGAGCGCAGACAGGAAGCTGCTTTGCATCGTTTCCACTGATCTGATCTGAGTTCACGCCCTGAACGCGTTGGACACGACTGCTTCTGCATTTCCACACTGATGATTTCACGCAGATCGGCGTCTGCGCCTTGAAGCTTCATTTTCCAGAACGTCGCCTTTCAGAAGAAGCAGGAGACATTTTGTTTTTGGAGATATGTTGTTTGAAGTTTAGTTCCCATGAAGTCAAAATGTTTGAGTGTTTCCATCCCGTCTCGGTCATTTTGGAGGAGTTGACTCATCCTCACTCGGGCGTTCACTGATTTTGCTTCCACTGAAGGATTTTCTGAATGTTTCCGACGCCTCCATGGAGGCACGAAGACGACGACGCTTCTCACCGACTGCTGCCACTTTACTTTTTTTCACTGATTTTGGTGAAACCGGATCATGTTTTCTGTCCTCTGCGGTTTCATGGGAACTTTAAGAGTTGAGGGCACCAAAATGAAGAAAACAAAACTGAATATTAGAAACTTTTCAGGAAGTAGGCAGAAATGAAGGAACCAAAAGTCTCAACCCAGAAGTCGTCGTGGCCTCAGTTCCTCTTTGAACTCACGGCAGATTCCTCCTTTGAATAAATGATTCATTAAAGCAGCAGCGAGCCGACCTGCAGGGTCATAAAATAATTCACTTGCTCTTGGCTGAACTCCACCAATTTGCATTTCTGCCTGACGACGCACCTGTCGGTCGGCCGGCCAATCAGACGACCTGAGCCACACTTGGCTGCACTCAGTGGAAACCGGTCGGTCAACAGCAGTTTGACCGCGGAGAGCTTCAACCAGGTGAAACACGACAGCGAGAACACTCTGAAGGTCACGGTGATAAAATAAACTCAAACCCAGGATGAACTCTTCACCTTGACGACGCAGAGACAAAACGATCTCACCACGAGCTCCATTCAGCGGCTCGTCTAAAGCTCCCCGCCACGTCACATGACCCACATCAGCACATGGAGTTTGGCCTCTGAGTTGAAGGATAAATACTTTTGTTTCTGAGCACTGTCAGAAGTGTGTGTGTGTGTGTGTGTGTGTGTGTGTGTGTGTGTGCCTGTGTGTGTATCTTACCTGTGTCTGCAGGGTTTCAGCCATGTTCTTCACCTCGTCTGAAGCTTTGTCCAGAGGCAGCAACTCACGGAACCTGTCCTGCAACACTCCCTTCAGCTAAAAACACACACACACACACACACACACACACACACACACACACACACACACCATCATCATCATCACCATCAATTCAAACACAGACTATCAGCAGGTGAACACTCTTCACTTCCTGCTGCAGGAGTTCTTAAAGTTTTAATCCTGCTGATTTCATGAGATGGCCTCAGTGGAAAAGACGTTTCTAGATGTTCCGGATGGTTCTGTGGAACAAACCATGCGGTGCGTCAGACTGTTAAATCAGGAACAGTCGGGAGAAACCACAGCGAGCAGTTAGGTCAGGAAAGAGCCAATCACTGACTGACGTCTTTGTTTGGCTGCAGGTGAATAAAAGCGTGCGATCAGGTTTGTCTGCGTTTCACTGAGTAAAGAAACACTTCGGCTGTTTGAAGGAGCGCCTCCTCCAACTCTGCACTGTCGAGGAGAGCCGAAACGGAGGGCGCGGAGGCTCCTCCCGGCGCTCTGAGCAGAACCTGGCCTCCACTGAGGACAGCGAGGTCGTCCCATCCCGTGTGGAGGTCGCACTGACCGCCGTGACCTCCACGCACACAAAGCCTCTGCTCAGCCCAGTCAACACGGACTGAAATCTGAACGACCACGACGACGACTGGAGGACAATTTATTAGATGTTAGCCGAGTGTTGATGTGTGTGTTCAACTCAAAAGAGCGCTGAATAACCTGAACTGAACCCAAATCTGGTCAATCTGATCTCCTGCAGAAGCAGCAGCAGCGTCAGGCTGGTTACCTGGGGACGGCCCATGGCGGCGGGGATTCCAGCTCGAAGCATCAGCAGACTTCCAATCATCATACAGACCAGGAACTGTTGAAACACAGACAGTTTCACAACGACGGCCAGAAATTCACAAGTTGCATCACCGTGTTTCAGAAAACTCAGATTTCAAGGAAGAAAAATGAACCTGAAAGTGGAAAGTTCTTTCAGCCCCCCCCCATCCCGACGATCTTTGTACTCACCACAATCAGACACACTTTGCTCTCCTTGTGGGCGCCATAGGCTCCCAGGATGGCAATCACCATGGTCACAGAGCCCACAATGTAGAGGACGATGAGGCCGGTGGTCCGACCCTGCAGCTGCAGGCACATTGATTGACAGGTTAATATTTTTTAGGTTTAGTTTCTTTATACTTCTGCTGCTAAACGGTCAAGTTTAAACAGTTTGTTCTCACGTTGTCTCCTCCATTAACGTTTGTAAGGAAATGCGACAGCAGAGCGAGCGCGATGATGATTCCACCAACGATCTGAAACAAAACACAGACCTTCATCACATCCAGAAACTAAAATACAGGCAAAAGCACACAGGAAGCAGGAAGTGCTCCTTCACCACCTTCTAGTCTGAACATTACAATCAACTGAATATTTGGGCCAAACATCTTTTAATCAAGGAAATAATCTGCAGATTGATGGACCATGAAAACGCTCTTCAGCTGCAGCGTTAGCGACAAACACAGAAAGCTTTCATTTCACACGTGTACGTTTTTGAGACGTTAGCGGAGGTGGTCTTCAGCTCAGGCGAGGTGGGCTGCCTCCACCATGAAACACTGCAGGAAGCTGTGACCATCAGCTTCTCTGCACTGACTTCAAATGATTTAAGTTTGCTCTTGTTTACATCTCAATGTAAAGATTTACACGTGCGACACTGTGAGTTTTGTACCAGAACTCTCTTACAGCAGCCACCAGGGACGCACTGACACAGATACAGTATCAGCATCAGTATCAGCATCATCACTGTAATGGAAACTAGTCCAATAGAAGCACGTCTGATAACACTTTACAGCAGCCAGGCGTGAATGTGAACCTCTGATCAGCCAAGCAGGCAGAGGAGCTGCGACGCCGGCAGTCTGGAGATATTTAAGATAAGTGATGATAACAAAAGTAGAACAGACTGCAAACTGACCTTAAAATAACAACTGTGCTCAGAGGCAGCGTGTGTGTGTGCGTGTGTGTGTGTGTGTGTGTGTGTGTGTGTGTGTGTGTGTGCGTGTGTGTGTGTGTGTGTGTGTGTGTGTGCGCTTAATTTAATGGTGTTATTAAGCACTCAGTATTGACAAGTACCCAGATGTAAGTACTTGTATTTGGTCTCAGACAATAAGTGGTATTGGTGCATCCTGACCAGACGCAAAACAATGAAAAGCTGAATTATTTCCGTTCAGGGTGCGTTCAAGAGGCCGCCGCGCAGAACTACCAAAGACATGTTTGAGGTCATTTATCAATAGAAGTGTCACGATTCTCCAAATCCAGACACCATTCCAATTTTTTGAAGTGTGATACTCTCACAGGAAGGTGCAGTAAGCCTTGAGGGTAACCTGAACCCGAACTTGTGACGCAGACTGGCGGGTTTTTGTGCAAATGTTTCTCTAGCCGGCCGTAGTGAGGCTAGCATAGCATATGGCTAACTGAGAGGCCGTGCGCTGCGTTCACTGTCACAGAGGAGAGATAAGACATGGCTGTTGGTGCAGTGTCAGTACGGCGTCCTGCTGCTTTCCTCACACCACGGTTTTTGAAATGTTTCCGGCAGAAACGCTGAGCTAGCTGCTAAGAAAAGCGCAGTGATGGTGGCCAGCAAGGGTCAATCAAAGAACTGGATTCATCTCCGACTCCAGCAGAGGGAAGCAAAGCTGCAGGTGGCAGGTAAGACGATAGGTTTTTTTCCCCGTTGGACATGAGCAATTATGTGAAATACAGTGAAAATCATCGATCCTGCTTTTAATTTGTTTTAACACTGAAAGCCCGTCTTGATTCAGAACCACCATCACGAAACCCCGATTTATAAGCAGTGACACCACTACTTAGTTTGTCCACTAGAGAGGATTAACAAGCTGTAACAGATCCTATATTGTTTTCTGATATGTTTCAAGTGGATTATCAATATCTGCGCCACAAATCTGGTATTACTAAGACTCATGAGGCTCCTGCAAAGAGCTGCTTGGGAGAAAACACAGAAAGTCAGGCTGGTCCCTGTAAATAAACTCCAGGAGCTTTTCATGTGAAAAAAGGTCCAAACTGAAGGTTTGAGTGGGAAACTGAACAGCTGCAGATCATTACAAGTAATTGCTGTTTAGCCTTCAGACTGAGTGGAAACCAGCAGGAGGGAAAAAAACAAACAACAACACTGAGATAAAAGAAGAAGAAAGAGGAGCTGGCCAACAGAAAACCCAACTGCAACTACTTTCAGCATCTTTTCAGGCACTTTTTTCCTTGTCTGACATCATAATCCATTATATAACAACATTGTTGGACAGAAGAGGACATTTGAGGACACCGTCTTTGACAAACCCAACGCTAAAACCTGTTTTCAACATAAAATACCACAAAGATGGGAAAAGCAAAAATGCTAACATAGAGGTAAACTTAAAAAACACAATGTCCTACAAAAAGCAGAAAAATGAGTGAAGTAAATAACAACCACGTAGCTTCAAACACTCAATTAAAAGGCAGAAAAGGGAAAAATAAGTTAATAACAAGCTGGAAATGTTAAAAAAAATAGTTCCTAAAGCTAATTCTCCTATAACATTAAGCATTTAACCTCAACTTATTTTTTTAAGTCGCCAAAAAATCCCAGAAGAAGACGATGATGACTGTGCACATTTTCATTCACCAACACATTTAAAATTAAGCGCATAACATTAAAAAAAATACACATAGCGCTTCATCATAAGTCATAAACTCTTTTTTAGACTCACGTGAAGCATATTCTAACTTTGATCGGTTTGTTTTAATGTTCTGGGCTCCTGTTGAAGGTGAATATAAATTAGCATTTAAACGTTGTTGTTTATCTCATTTAAACCCTTTTTGCTGAATAAACGCGCTGTTTTAAATACATGCGAATCATTAAAATAACGCTAAATCCAGAAATGAGCTCCTAAACCAGAGAGGCCGGACAGACTCCGACACCCACTACGCACTTTTTATTTCACAGAGATCCCGGAGCGGATCAACCGCCGCCATGTTTGACGGCTTTTAACGGGCTGACTCACCGCGAAGAAGACGTTGAAGATCGTGAAGGTGCGTTTGAGGCAGGTGTTGACCTGAGCCATGTTTAGAGATGAAAATACACCAAAAATAGCGAAATGTCTCTCAGCTCCGTGAAGACTCAAACGCGGCGAAGTACAGTGAGGAGTTACCGGGCGGGTCGGCTGGGTTTTGGTGATAGGGACAGCCCGACGGGCGAGGGCGGGGCTTCCAGTAAACTGCAGGCAGGAGGCGCCGCTGGGATGTCCGATATGGAGACTTCCGCCGGCTTCTGGAGCAAAAGAAAGGAAGAGTTGGTGGGAGGGAGAGAAAGGCTCGATTCCGGGAAGAGAAGTGGAAAATCCCCATTGTGCTGACGGTGTGTGGAGCTGAGCGCGTTTCAGGCCTCTGCAGCCGGGCAGGCGGTTTGGGACTGCACAGACGGGCGGAGTTTTGTCCGAACATGTACGCCAGATCCCAAGTCCAGATCCCGGAAATGACTGTCCTGCTTCTCCTCAGAAAACTGATGATAAAATGTCACCAGCAGAGGCGGAACAAGTACATCAGTATAAACTGTGCTACATTCAGAGGGAAACAGAGAAGATACTCTTACTCCACTACATTTATTTGCAGTTGTACAAAGTATAAAGATGGCGAGACACTTTGAACTTCTTTTCTTTTCAGAGGGAAATACTGTGGCCTCCTTTTTACTTCATTACATTTGTTTGACAGCTGCATGCTCAGATTAATAATCCAATGACATCATAATGAGTACTTTTTTCATTTTAATTTTTTTTACTTTTTTAATGGCTTCTTTTAATAGATGTGTCACGCACCAACCTCACCAAAGCAAATTCCTTGTATGTGTAAAATCGTACCTGGCAATAAAGCTTTCTGATTCTGATTCTGATTCTTTTGATGTTTTACAGTACATTTAAGTACTTTTACCAATAACAGTATTTCTACAATGACTGGTATTGCTTTTTCACTTCGGATGTGAAGTCTGAGTCATGCAGGTCGTGGTTTTCCAAAGAGGCCTGAATCTGGGGCATCTGGACTCGGTTATAGAAACTTGAAAACATGAGTGTCCATGGTCCTCAGAGGAGTGCCCCTCGTCTTCCAGGTGGAGCCTTGGCCCGAGGAGCTGGTCCTCCTCTGTTGACTCCTGTGCTTTAGTTGCCTGACAGCGTTTTCTCCTCTGGACTGCAGACAGCAGATTCCTTTTGTGGTGTTTTGGATGTTTGGTCTTTCAGGTGGAACAGCTTACGATAAAAGACACTCCAGGCATGTCTGGAATGACCGTGTCCCTGCCTCTGTTCTCGTCTCGGGCTTGGACTCGCTCTGGTCCTCGGTGTTTTGGGGCTCTGGTGAGTCCTCACTGATGCTGCAGAGTCAGGGTGGAGGTTTCCTGTCCTCTTCAGGCCTAAAAGGCTGAGCTGCTGTCCCTGATGTCCTCTGAGGTGAACGGACTGTCCACACATTTCAGAATAAATGTTTACAAAGAATATAAATATAGTTTGAAGATATGATCCATTTTTATATGTTAAACTACATAATCACACATAAAGTAGCTCTGCTCTGACAACGGGAAAATATACACTGACACATCAGTAATAGAACATATAACCGAATACTGTACTGCAGTATTTTTAGAGTGCAGTATTGTACTTTTACTTTATTAAAGAAACCAACAGATTTCTGTTTCAGTGTTTATTTGTCAGCTGAAGTTACAGATGAAGATTTTCTGACACTGACTGCGTGTGTGTGTGTGTGTGTGTGTGTGTGTGTGTGTGTGTGTGTGTGTGTGTGTGTGTGTGTGTGTGTGTGTGTGTGACCAGGTATTTATCACATTGTGGGGACAAAAATCTGTTTAAACAGTCACATTGTGGGGACTCACCTGCCTTATGGGGACAAACTGCAGGTCCCCTTAATGTGACTGATGGACTGTCAGGGTGCAGACTGAGGACAGGGTCACGGTCAGGTAAGGTCAGGTTAGGCACAGGGTCAGAACAGGCAGAGAGGGCTGATGGGTAGGGTTAGGGTGAGGCTGCAGGACATGAATGGAAGTCTATGTAATGTCCCCACAAGTGATAAAAACACAACGAGTGTGTGGGTGTTTGTGTGGGTGTTTGTGTGTGTGTGTGTGTGTGAGAGAGAGAGAGAGAGAGAGAGAGAGAGAGACCTGCTTTTTATCAGTTTAGTTTGTTACTCATTTTCTGCTGACGGCCATCTTTCTGTGTAGTTTTGTCACAATGCAGAGCATCTTGTCAGCACTGATGGAAAGTAACTAAGTACAATTACTTAAGTACTGCACTCGAGGTACTTAATTTTGATGCTTCTTTTGTACTTTTACTGAAATAACAACATTAGCCCTCTCAGTGGCTAAAGGCCACAGCTGCTCTTGCTCTCGCTGTAGATAAAAGAAACCTAGTTCAATAGTTGAAGTCCGTAGTGTAGAGCCTAACCCTAACCCTAAATTTTGGATTTGTGGTGAAATGAATCCCCAAAATGACACCAGACTCCAGGAAGTCCAGTAAAATCATTCCCGAGCTCAGAAAGCTGCTGAACTCTTTCATGGCCAACGACAAACAACCGTTTGCCTTCGATGCTGATTTCAGAACACACGTACACGTTTTGCTCGTCTGCATTTCTGCTTTTTCTTCTTAAATCTTCTTTTTCCTTGGATATATTTTGCATGCACGGACATATTGTGACACTGAAACCATCTCCGATGTCGCCGTGGTTGAATGTTGACGCTGGTTTGACCTCTCGCCTCTTCTGAATTCATTCATTAATGTCTGTCTGTCTTCTCTTGCTTTTTCTAGCAGTGCAGCTTGAAGGCAGAGGTGGAAGTGGACATTTTGCCTTTCTTGTCCCGGGCCTGTGCAGTGAGTGCATGAGGGCAGGTACGCAGGTAGACTGGCGGGTAGACCGTCCAATCACTTCATCTGGGCAGAATGAGATGACTGAACAGGCCTCTAACGGGCCTTTTGTTGGTCACAGCATTTGATTTAAACTGCTGATTTTTCTGCTGATAAATGCCCACATCCATCACATCTTGTACAAGTTTTACTGGTTGTATATTTTCTTCGGCTGTGCAGTTGAACAAACACTCCTTATTATCCACGCTGGCAACAGTACTTTTAGAATCTGTACTTATTGTACATATACACAGTTGATTTTTTTATCCTGCATCTTTTAATACTTTGCTGGCTGTAACAACTTCATTTCCCTGGCGCAGGATCAATAATCTTATCTTAAAAAGTGCTTCTTAACCTCATAAATTCTCCATTTTCGGTGCCTAAATGGAACTCTTCCTGATTCTAAAATGATCAAACTGTGAGAAAAGTCAACAAACGCCTGAATTTAAACTGTTTTTCTCGTTCAGGAAGGATGAAGAGATACGAGGAGATGAAGAGCAGCAGTGAGATGGTGGAGAAACAGCAAACCGGGGGGGGGGGGTCCCGTTAAGCCTCGTCTGAAGGTAAACACAGATCCAAATACCACAGTGGTCCTGTGGAAACCCACTAACTGCAGCTCGTCCCGTTCTCCTGGAGATACGAGCTTTCTGGATGTGTCCTGGTGTTATGACTCACTGCAGAGGAATGTGATTAACTCAAGCTTTGTGCTTCATTTAAAGGAGACGAGTCCTGCTGGTCCTTTGAGTGGCTCGTTGGTGCTGTTATCATTGAAATGAGCCAAGCTTTGAGATGAACAGCTTCAGAAACCCCTCATCTGCCTGACAGAGGAGTCAGGATGGGGCCAAATTTATGTTTCCATGTTGTCTGGCCTGCAGAAATACTTAGTGAACACAGGACATTCATCACCTGAGGCTCCGAAAGTTTATTTTAGCCTCTTGAAACGTCAGAAATAAACATATGTTCTTCTTTCCTGAACTCATCCAGGTCGCCCACCATGTGACACCCCTCAGTCCAAGCATCAAATGGTTCAGTCCTATCCATGGCTCAGGTGGGAACACCCACCTGTCAGCCTGTTTGGGTGTGTGCAGGAAGCCACACTCTGAACCAAAATCAGGGTATCAGAAGCAGAAAGACACAAAGAGCTGATGGTGCGTTCAGGAACACCTGCAGACACGTTCTGTTCAGAATATCCTGGTTTAATGTTAAAGCCATTCGCAAGCGAACTGCAGCACAATAACATCACTGTGGTGCTTTGATTTTCATCAAATACAATCTATAGATCCACTTCATCCTCTTACAGCACTCACAGTCTGTACATCTTGTTTATTTCACCCAAACTGAATCAATACTTTAACTTGTTACCAATGCCCAGCAGACTGATCCAGAATGAAGAGGATCATGAGTAAAATCCTGCTTTGACATGAATGCAGGAGTCACAATAATCTAATGAGATGAGACAGAATAGGGGAGGCACCGCCGTGAGAGGAGCACAGAGGAGCATTTTGAGCCTTTTCCGTGGTGGTTTCTTCTGAAAGTGATGTCTGTCACTCTGGCAGGTTGTACAGCTGCTGGTAGGCCGGTGGCGGTTCGACGAGCATCGCCGGCGGCGTGTTGAACATCTGGTAGATGGTCAGCGAAGATAGCAGGAAGCCGAGCAGCTGCAGACAAACACACTGAGCTCAGTTTGAGGAACACACTGACAGGTTTCACTCGTTGATCCTCGTCCTGGACTGAAGGTGTGACTGACATCCAGCCTCTCATCAAAACAAAAACAATCAATTCCAAAAACACTGACACACTCAGTTAAATATTTTATACTTTTTAAATGGATAGTTTGGATTATTGAAAGTTACAATATTTTCATTGCTTTACCTCGCTGTCACAATTTTTTTTAAGACTGCTCTCCAAACTCACGCTCCATACCAGACTCCATTGACAAAAACAGTCATTTTACCTCACAGAAGATGGGAGTTGCTGGCCGACCGCTGCCTCCATCAGTTAGTTAGTTTGTGTTATTGTGTGACTTTGGTGGACAGTAACCAAGCCTTGAAAACACTGAAGTCACACAATAACACAAAGAATCTAAACGATGAAGGAAGTGGTCGACCAGCAACTCCCATCTTCTGTGAGGTAAAAAGACTGTTTTTGTCAATGGAGTCTTGTTTGGACTGTGACTTTGGAGAACGGTAATAAAATAAAGTGACAGTGAGTTAAAGCAATGAAAATATTCTAACTTTAACACTGGTGCTCCTGCTGCTCCTGCTCCTACAGACTGGGGGCACGCTGGTCGACAGTGGATAATCACCTCATAAAACCCTGCTTTAAATAATCCTTTTAATATTTCTATGTTACTGTTGGCTGCTCCCTGGTTCAGAGAAAAGATTATTCCACATTATGTTTGCCTCATTTGTTCAGATTAAACTTCAGCACTGGGGCTAATAGTATACTCTGTCATGAGAGGAAAGATCAGGGGTCATCAGAATCAGCATGGTTCATCCACTGAGGCGTACTGATGTGCAGAAACTTGGAACTCACCGCCAGAGCAAACAGAGTGAAGACGACTCCCAGGATGATGTTAGCTTTGGTTTTAACAGAGTCCATGATGAGGAGGAAGCAGCTCTGAGGATGGGAGGAGAGAGAAGCCTGTTAAAAGGTCAGTTCACCCAAATCACAGAGAAACACAGCTCTGCCTCCTCCTGCTGGTGTCTACTCTGCATTAATTCTGACAGAAAGACGTCCTGTCCCTCTGACGTCCAGAGCAGCCCCGCTTGAGGCTAACAGCTCCTAAAATTGATCTTAAAATGGAGTAAAGAGAAGCTGTGAGGTGTTGTTAGCATTAGCACAAGCTCTCATTGCTTCACACACATGATAACACGATGCTTACGTCACAGTGATTCACTGATGAAAGTCCACAAACCTGCCTGAAGACAGACTTCTTCTGCCAGAAAAGGTTCAGCAGGAAGTTCTGCAGGAGGAAACAGAGACTCAGGAGTCTGTTTGTGTTCATGTGTTTCTATCTTTGTGAGGACTTCTTTAGTGACTTCTTTAGTTTTGGACCCTGAAACGGAGCTCTCACTTCTTTTGAGATGAAGACTTAATGGAGAAGAAATGTTTCTTACAGGTTTCCTGAGTTTAGGTTCTACATTTTAAATCTCATCTCAAAATCTCTTTCTTCTCACAGGAGTGTGATTGATTCCTTGAGTTGTTCTTAATCCTTATAACAATTCTTGTCAAAAGTGCTGCAAACACGAAGTTTTGACATTCTTAATGTGTTAAAGTGTCTCATTGTGTTCATGGTGTGTTTTCGTCACTGAAATACTTCAGATGTGTGTTTTGAACTCACCCTGTAGGCGACGGCCTGACAGTTGCCCTCCATCTCCTCCTCCTGGCTGCACAGACAGGAGTCGGGGATGTTCTGCTCCCAGTCCTCATAGCTGAACAGACCACAGCAGTGCAGCTAAACAGCACAGAAAAAGAGGAGCTAGTGCCCCCTGCAGGATGCGGTGTTCACTACACCACACAGAACAACGTGCGGACGGCTCTGAACTCTCAGTGAAAAGAGAATCAATGAGTTGCTGCGTCACATTCAGAATAAAAAGCTATGTAGAAAAATCAATGAAGCTGATGAGGAAAAACATTACATCTATCGACTTTGAGCTGTTTCCAGGTGAGTTTATGTCAGAGAGGATCAGATCAGGTGATCACGTCCTGTTTTCTTGATGTTTTACACAGAATCAGGAATGTAGTGGAGTAAAAGTATTAAATTGAATAAAATGGAAATACCCATTTATTCTGTGTGTGTGTGTGTGTGCGTGTGTGTGTGTGTGTGTCTCACTGATGTCTGCAGAGCTTCAGCCTGATTCTTGATGTCGTCTGAAGTTTGATCCAGAGGAAGAAACGAACGCCACCTTTCCTCCATCAGAGTCTCCAACTACAAACACGCCACAGACGAAAAATGAGACAGAGTAGCTGCAGCTGGTGAGAATTTAAGTGAGTTCGACTTTTGTTTAATCAGATTAATTCAGTTGGTCAGTGTATATCAGTCCAGAGCCTTGGTCAGCTCTTACCTCGGGCCGGGCGGCGGCGGCAGGGACTCCAGCTCGCAGCATCAGCAGAGTTCCAACGACCATACACACCAGAAACTGCAGAAGAGGAGAAATCCAACAACCGACAGCAGCAGAGACTGAACCCATGCAGACAGGTCAGATTGTCAAAAAATGACATTTAAAACCAAAACAAGTCTGCCCTCTTCAGGCAGACAGCAGGAAGTACAGGAGCAGCTGAGGAAAAAACTGTTCAGGCTGAACAAACAAACAGAAGAACAAACTGAACAAACAAACAAACAGAACAAACAAACTGAACAAACAGAACAAACAAACTGAACAAACAAACAAACTGAACAAACAAACAACAAACAAACTGAACAAACAAATAACAAACAAACTGAACAAACAAACAACAAACAAACTGAACAAACAAACAAACAAACAGAACAAACAAACTGAACAAACTGAACAAACAAACTGAACAAACTGAACAAACAAACAAACAGAACAAACTAATTGAACAAACAAACATCAAACAAACTGAACTAACAGAACAAACAACAAACAAACTGAACAAACAGAACAAACAAACTGAACAAACAGAACAAACAAACTGAACAAACAAACTGAGCAAACAAACAAACTGAACAAACAAACTGAACAAACAAACTGAGCAAAAAAACAACAAACAAACTGAACAAACAGCACAAACAAGCGGAACAAAATGAACAAACAAACTGAACAAACAGCACAAACAAGCGGAACAAACAAACAGAACAAAATGAACAAACAAACAACAAACAGGTTTGAATGATTTCACCGTATAGTCGCAGCTAGATGTGAGAAAATGTTTCTGGGTGAACTGGCCCTTTAACTGTCCATAAGTCACCTGAGCTGTTCCAGGTGTGCTGTGGTGTTTCTGCTCACCGCTGTCAGAGCCACCAGGTTCTCCTTATAGGCCCCATAGGCTCCCAGGATGGCGATCAACATGGTAACAGAGCCACCGATGTAGAGGACGATGTGACTAGTTGTCTGAACTTCAAACTGGATGACAGAGAGTTGATTGGCCGGTTAGTGCTGCGTAACAGATGTGTGTGTGTCTCCGGTGTTTGTCTGTTTCTGTCTTACTTCTTTTCCTCCACGCTGGTCGTCCAGCGATGGAGACAGCAGAGCCAAGGAGACGACAATGACGAGTCCACCCACAATCTGAAACATGAGAGGGACATGAACCCACTACAAGGACCACAAAGTAAATCAGAGAGATGGAAAAGAACAAAAGGATCAAATAACCAGTCAATGAGAAGACGCAGCTGAAAGTAGTCCCAAACAAATGCTCCGTTTCCTCCTGTTTGTTAGATTAAACTGGATTTAATTCTACTTATATATGTGCATATGTTTATGCATGAGAGCATGTACATGTATGAATATGTGTATATGAATCTGTTTTCGTAATCGTGTTGGCTGCTTTGAACTGTATTCATATG
Organism: Chaetodon trifasciatus; assembly: GCA_037975065.1. Taxonomy (NCBI): domain Eukaryota; kingdom Metazoa; phylum Chordata; class Actinopteri; order Chaetodontiformes; family Chaetodontidae; genus Chaetodon; species Chaetodon trifasciatus. Next base: position 464,371 of record JBBMOE010000105.1, on the reverse strand, counting down.
AAATGGTGCCTAAAGCTGAAGTTAATAACTGAATTGATTAGTTTCAGTTTAAATTTCGTCGAGTTTCACTTTACAGTGAAGCTGCTGTTTACAATCAGTTTGACCAAGAGACAGTGACATGACTGGTCAAAATGTCTTAATCAATCAATCATCAATAATACTTCTGAAGCCTGACTCATCGATGCAGTTCATCCATCCCACCAGCAGCGGTCACTCACTTTCTGCATGTTTGGCTGCAGATCCTCATGTGTCATCATCTCGCACAGCCTCTCTGAGTGATAAACAAAGCCTTTTCTGCTTTCAAATCCATGTACTCACCGCAAAGAAGACGTTGAAGCTGATGAAGAGACGCCTGAGACAGAGGCTGACCTGAGGCATGCTGCTGCTCGAAGCAGGGACACATCACACCGCACAGTGATGCTCCTCTGAGGCAACTGCTGCTTGGAGGAGGCGCTGGAAGTGAAATGAGGAGTCAGGGAGAGCCAAAGGATGGGCAGGGCTTCCTGTAAAAGATGGGAGGTGGTGGAACCTCCTTAAGGTTTCCATATAGACGCGCTTCCAACAAGCATTTAAATAGATGTCATCTCTGAACCTCCAAATATCAGCAATTCACACCAAACATCAGGGTTACTCCTCCTCAGCCTGAGCCAGACCAGTTTTTAGAAGCACTCTGGTGACTGACCCCTCAAAACAAACCAGTATTGACTAAAGAGGTAAAAGACCCCCCCCCCCCCCACTGATGATCAGATGGAGCTGACAGATCAATCAGTGGTGTGCACAGCCAGAAAAACAACGTGAGTTCATCCTCAGCTGCTGAAGATGGTTCGGAAAAGACAAAGAAAACAGACAGCTGCTGCTAAAGTAAAGACAAAAATCTCAATTATGAGCTAAAAGAGGCCACAAAGCTCCATTCAGCTGTCGATGATATTGCATCTTGGTTATTGAAGTGTGTTTGATTAGAGGGGAGATTTCACAGCTGGCAGAAAGCCTTTTTCATTTCAGCTCATACTTATTACTGGCCTGGTGAATGTTTTTTGCTCCATTTGCTGTTCGGAACTACGGTCTGTACGTATTTTTACTCAGAGAGCTTACGACATGACGCAGCATTGCCGTGTTCGCTCAGTGACATGCTAATTCTTAGCATGCTATGTTAGCTTGCTAATCGTAGAGCTGTGACCACTTGGGAAACATCTGTCTGTAAACTGATACGACGTTAGCATGTTAGTATATATATAATCTGATGACGCAGAGGCTAACGACAAATAAGATAATTCAGCACCGTTTCAGGTGAATTAAGGTTAGTTTGTCACGAACTGGACATTTTGACTGGTTGGTGGCGCTGTACAGAATCAACTAAACTACTGTCTAAATTCGCACATTTTATGGAAGTCAGTCAGTAGTTCACAAAGTATTCAGCCTAACTACACGCGGACCAACGTAGCATTAGCACACTGACCGGCGGACTAACTGACGTCAGTAACGCCGCTAACAGCTAAAAGCATGAAAATTGTTTGATCGGCTTTATATTGAACCTGCTCGATCAATACATTATATGAGTACTTCAGCCTACAACTAGTGACTATGCAGAGAGCTCACGCGGCTACGCGTACGCATCACTGGATATACCATCAGTGTAGTCCCCAGTATTAACAAATGGAAAAGCTGTTGACGGCGGCACGGTGAGCAGCGGGTGGTGCGCGTGCCTCACAGCAAGAAGGTCGCCGGTTCGATCCACGGGTCGCGTGGGGCATTTCTGTGTGAAGTTTGCATGTTCTTCCCGTGCATGCGTGGGTTCTCTCCGGCTTCCTCCCCCCAAAAACATGCTCATTAGGTTAGTTGGTGACTCTTAATGGTCCTTAGGTATGAGGTATGTCTGTGTACATGTATGTATCTGTTGCCCTGCAGTCGCCCGATGACAGCTGGGATAGGCTCCAGCCCCCCGCAACCCCGAGAGGGATAGTCGGGTATAGACGATGGATGGAAACTTAATAACTAAAACTCAATAAATTTATCGTACAAAGCAACGTAGAAACACGGTCAATCGCGATAATTGCTGCCAAAGTAAATCACAAAAAATATTTTAATTAATGTTTACATCAATTAAAAGCGTCAGTAGTGATCATGTTAAGGATTAACGTTAGCCAATCCTCCTCTCCACTCCTTCCCTTCCTCCCTCTCGCTCTCCCTCCTCATCGTCACCAGCCTCCACCTGAGCCCCGGCTCGACACACACCTCTCCTTCGTCTCTGGATCTCGGATGGGAAACACCTCCGCCTCTCCTGGAGCTGCTGCGGATTGCCTCTGCAGAGCGGCTCTTCCACTTCCAGCCAGGCCGCTGTAGGACACCGAAGGGCGGGATCTATCGCCGCGGGGGGCCGGTGTTGGAACGGATCTCTGGAGCTCTGGCAACGTCTCCTTCCTTATGCTGCGGAGCCACGGATAGATGTGCGAAATACACACCGTGTGTTTTCCTTGATGCATTATTTGAGCACCGAGGGAAGCTGCAGGGGCCGTTTTCTTTCAGTTTGAGCCGCAGAAAGGAAGGATGAGCCTCAGAGGAGGAAGAGGAGCATTTCTCACCATGTTTCTCGTCTTGTGTCTAATATGGACACAGCTGCTGATCACAGGTAAGCGTCTGTTTTCTGTGTTGACTCACACCAGAGACAGTGCAGTAGCATGGCTTTAATCGATGGATTAGCCTGTTATTTTGATAATGAATTGATCCTGTCTGCCATTCACCCTGTAAAAATACCTAAAATGATGATAACAGCTCTTCAAATGCGAACATTTTGCCCCCCCCCCCCCCAGATTTGGGCATTAAATCCTCACAACAGAAGCTCCTAGAATAACAATATGGTAGTCGTGGTAATTTGTCATGAAAGGAAAGACAAGAGGTAATCCTCACAAGGAAAGCTTAAATCTTTCACATGAATATTACTGGAATATTCTAATATGAATATAATATATTTTGTATGAGGAGAAATGTCTTAAAATATGCTGAAGGACAGTGAAGAGGTCCTACAAGGATGATATGGTGATACTGTGCTGGAATTTACCATAAAATATCTTAAGATTGATCAGTATTTACATTATTGGTTCACTTATCAATCATTTTTTCCAAGTTGTCATTTGGTGTAAATTCCAAATTTCAGTTCTTAGAGGTCCAGCAGGTCTAAATGCCTAAAAGATTCAGTTTAAGAAACAGACAAAAACAATGAACCTTCACAGGGAAGACGCTGAAAGCAGACAGTGAGAGTTATTATGATGATGGTTCTGATTCTGGTTATTGTTATTATTTTTATTATTATGATACTAGATTTGAAGTGATTGTGTCTGGATGAACATCTGAGAGTTGAAGCCAAGATTTTTAGACCAATGCTGAATTAACAGGAAATATTTTACTCTTTACCCTTAAATCAGCTCCTTCCTTGTATCCGCTGATTTGAAACTGCAGCACAAAGTGCAGATATACCCTCTCCCACGTCAGGGCGAGTTAACGCCACTCGTTCCCTGTGTGAACTCCACCCGACTAAGGTCTCTCAAAAGTGGATGCAATAATGTGAATGCAACAAAAGGATGACCTCCATTTTCAGGGTTATTTTTCCATTTTTTAAAACGAGCAGAATTGGAGACAGATGGGTGTTTGTTAGCTTGTATGATTGATTGATGAGTCCTGGCCTGCTGCACTCATTAGTGGGAGTTGTTGCTCGCTCAGCACCCTCAGCTCCTCCCAGGCTCCTCCACTTTACCCAAATTAAGATTTCCTGGCAGCAGAAAGGCAAGCTGTAGACCAGAACTCATTAGCTGCTTTCAGGAGTTTGTGAGTGCTGTTACAGACAATCAGTTTGTGCTCATCTGGAGTCCGGTCAGCTTTTTAAATATTTTGTTGAGCCAAAATAAAGAGCAGATCTTTTTTTTTTTAAGCGCTTTTTGAGACATTGGGAATCGAGGGATCGAACGTTCATGTAACACCAGACGAAGACGCTATCATGCATCAGATGTTTGAAGGTTGTTGGCTCTGTACCTGGTTAGACCTAAAAAAAGATGGTGGCGACACAAATCGTCCCACTTCCTGGTTGAACTGGTTGAAAATCACTTTATTAAACACCAGACGCACCAAAGAGTCCAACAAACCAGTTGTTTCTCTCCTGATACTGATTTCATTACCTCAGTTTGTGGTTTCTGATACAGATTATTGATCAGATACCGGTTCATCCTCTTCTCATGTTTAAACTCTGTCTCCCACAGGGATCAGCACTTATTTGATACAAAATGTAATCAACTAATAAATGTATGATGGATAATTACACTGTAAGATACGTGCAAACTTTAATTATCCCCGGGATGATTCCCAAGCTGCTCAGCTGTATGTAAAATAATTCAAATTGGCTTCGTGATTAGCAGCAGCAATAATAAAGTGATGAACATATTAAAGGTACAACGTGAGAGATTTAGATATTAAGAAGTTTAAAACCTTAGATGTTAAAATGTGTGTGTGTGTGTGTGTGTGTATGTGTGTTGGGGGGTGCATCTCCCCACAACGTTACTGGGTCAGCCTTCTCTAACTCCACCTGTGATTGGCTGACAGGTCCAACAAGAGGAGAAGCAGGGCCGAGTCTTCCATCCAATCAGAGCACGGCTCAGCTTAGCGTCATGCATAGCAACCAGGACGCTGTAGCTAGGGAGAAAAGAAGCCTGAGAGCGAAGAGCTGTGTCAGAGGACGGTTCAGCTGCTGTTTCCCACTAGCTTTAATTCAGCAGAGCTAAATATTATGCAGACATTTCTTCTCTGAACTGGCTTTAAAGTCATTCACAGCCAACCAGAAAAACCCTGTTTCAAGAACAGGAAGCTCGCAGGAGTCAGTCAGACTTCCTAACACAACAGATTTGTGGCACAGATGCAGACGGTCTGGTTGATGGGAGTCGGACTGAAGAGTCAGAACAAACAGTCAGTGCTAACAGAGTGCGTCTGCTCGGACTGTGGAGGTCTGACTGAAGCTGCAGGAGACACCTCAGCTCTGCATCACGCAGCGCTTCACACACTGCACCTGCAGATAGACTTCACTGGACCCCGAGAAACACCTGCTGGATCTTTAGTTATCCAATCACAATGCAGCAAATTCCGTGATGGTGACTCATCATGATACTTTCGCTGCATTGTTTTTTAGTGGAGCTAACAGCATGGCTCTGGAGATGGAAATGTCTGACGTGTCTTTACTCATTGCTAAATCATAGGTACATATTATTATTGATTACTGAAAAGGGAAGATTAGCCTTTTATTCAGCTGCACGCCCATGTTGAATACAGCCAGCAAACATAGGAAATGAAGAGGATTGGGCTCTGGTCCAGCCGCTGAAGGTTCTGCTCTGTGTTTCCTTTAAATAGACAGGCCCCTCTCAGTCTGAACGTCGGCAGCAGTAAATGTTGATGCTGCTGCCGCTTGGCTCTGTCCGGTTATTTTTCTCCCAGGATAAATAAAGAGCCAGAGTGAATTATGCAGTGTCATGTTCATCACAGCTGGGAGAGTTCAGTGTTCAGGGTTTCCTCTCCGCCTGCCGTAGACTGATGAAAGCCTCCATCCTGAACAAAGATGCTGTGACAGCAGAGACAGAGATGGGCTGGTGGGATCTCCTCATCTCTCATCTCTTACTCTGCTGTCTCTGTAGGAGTGCTGCTGGAGGACTCCGTATTTAGAAGATCAGAGGAATGAGCACATCTCTCTACTCATCCTCAAGTCTTAGAAGTCGAGTTTGAAATGACGGCTCATTAAATCCCTCCACGGCGTGCAAACCGCTGTCTTTTTTCATTGCATTTGAAAAACAAAAGTGTGAGAAATCAACTCAACAGTGAATTTGTTTGCATTGATGATCAGAAGTGATGAAGACACTGGTGGCGAAAAACCGAACTCCAGGTTCATTATGAGATTTACAAAAACAGTCTCCACACCTATAACCATGAAGTAAAGAAGGCGAGGCAAGCATTCTTCTCAGAGATTATCAACAGAAACTGTAATAATGCCCGCACTCTGTTTTCTGTTGTGGATAGACGGACAAACCCCACAGCATCAGTCCCTCCTGAGCTGCTATCCAACAAGTCATGCAATGATTTTGCAGCCCTTTTTTACAGATAAAATTTCAAGGATAAGACAAACAGTGTGCAGCTCCAGCTCAGGCAAAATGAAGTCCACCTGTGCCTTCTTGTTCTCCAGTTAATCCAGTTAATCCAGCACATTTTAACCTTCTAGATCATACAAGGCTGACAGAAACTGTACCACAGTTAAAATCCACAACATGCTGCCTTGATACTCTGCCAACAACCTTTTTTAAAAATATTTTCAATCGCTTAGCTCCAGATGTGTTGCAGATAATAAATAATTCTCTTCAGTCTGGTCAGTTTCCCAGGCCTTGAAAACTGCAGTGATAAAACCTCTCCTAAAAAAACTAATCTGGATGTTTCAGTAATAAGTAACTACAGGCCAATATCAAATCTACCCTTTCTAGGAAAAATTATTGAAAGGGTTGTTTTTCAACAAACGCATGCTTTCATGATGCAGAACAATCTTTTTAATGCATTTCAGTCTGGATTTCGTCCACACCACAGCACTGAGACTGTACTTATCACAGTTTAAATGACATACATCTGAATAATGACGCTTCCAAAAGCTCAGTCTTAGTATTATTAGATCTCAGTGCAGCCTTTGATACGGTTGATCAGGACATACTTCTTGACAGACTGGAAAAGTGGGTGGGACTTACTGGCACTGTTCTACACTGGTTCAAATCCTATTTACAAGATAGAGACTACTTTGTGTCAGTTGGTGAGCGTGTGTCTGAACGAAAAAAGATGATGTGTGGGGTGCCACAAGGGTCCATCCTCGGACCACTTCTTTTCAATATCTACATGTTGCCCCTCGCTCAGATTATGGAGCATCGTAATATTTCTTATCATACTTACGCAGATGATACACAACTTTATATTTCTGTGTCATCACATGACTACAGTCCCTTACTTTCATCAGTGAGTGGATGTGCCAGAATTTTCTTCAGCTTAATGCAGATAAGACAGAAGTGATTGTATTTGGCCCCAAAAATGAAAGGTCAAAGGTCAGTGCTCACCTGAACTCCATGTCACTGACAACAACAGATACAGCCAGAAATCTTGGTGTAATTATTGATTCTGACCTGAATCTTAACAACCATTTAAAGCTGATTACCAAATCAGCCTACCACCACCTGAAAAATATATCCAGAATTAAGGGACGTCTGTCCAAAGAAGACATGGAAAAACTTGTTCATGCATTTATTCTCAGTAGGTTGGACTATTGCAATGGAGTCTTTACTGGCCTAAACAAAAATCAATTAGGAAACTACAGCTGATTCAAAGTGCTGCTGCACGAGTCCTTACAAACAGAAAGATGGACCACATCACACCAGTCCTCAGATCACTACACTGGCTTCCTGTGAGTCAAAGAATAGACTTTAAATCTCACTGCTGGTCTACAAAGCATCAAATGGTTTAGGACCAAAATATATTCTAGATTTATTAACTCATATGAAGCATCCAGACCTCTCAGGTCATCAGGGACAGGTCTACTGTGTGTCCCAGAATGAGAACCAAACAAAGTGCAGCAGCTTTCAGTTATTATGCTCCTCACCTGTGGAACATTCTCCCTGCACACCTGAGGTCTGCCCCACCTGTCAGCTCATTTCAATCAGGGTTGAAAACATTATTATTTGCTACAGCTTTTAATTAAAGTAAATATATCTGCTCAATGACTTCTTAATCATTCTAAATGCTAAATTATTGTCTTTTACTGGCTTCTGTTTTTAATTTTCCTTTAATTGTATTTTATTTTTATTTTTCTATTCTCTTCTAATCTCTTTCTTTCTGTCTTTCTTTGAAATGTATGATTTTAATGTATTTTTATGCTTCTATAAAGCACTTTGAATTGCCTGATGTATGAATTGTGCTATACAAAAAAATTTGCCTTGCCTTGCCTTTATCAGTGTAAAATGTGTATGTGCTGTGCAAGAAGGCAAAACCTGCAGCAGCGTTAGCCAGCCGGGCCGCAGCGCAGCCAAAGATGAATTGTCTCATTTGGGAAAAATTGGTCTCAGCCAGAATTGTTAAAGAAACAAATCATGAAAGCATTCGTTCTCCATCTTCATCTCACCTCACTTCATCTTCTCTCCTCAGAATCGACTTCTGGTGATCGTGAGCTTCGTGTCGTCCCTTCTCGTCGCTCCAGTCGTCTCCCTCCACCTCTTCGCCCCCAGCACGATGTCGATGATGCCCGAGACCCCTACCACCTCCACCTCCACCATCATCATCACCGTCACCGTCAGCAGCCTGCCAGGCTAGCCAAAGTGATGCCCGCCGCCCTCTTGGAGTCTCGGTTTCGTGACGAGCCGGGCGGTCAGCAAACCCTCAACCTGCTGGCACGGCCACATCACGAGGTGCAGCCGGAGCATGCTGTGGTGTCTGCACGGCATCTGGTTACCGTGGTGAGTGATCTGCTCCCTGATTGGCTGAGAAAGTCATCAGAGATCACCTGTCTGAGCTTCTAGAAACATCTGTTGGGTCGTGGCTGTCGCGTCTCATGCTCGTTATCTTTAGTTTATTTCAAATGAACCTGAAATATGAAACACATTGCTTCCTGTCCAGCAGGACAGAGACGTTTAGAGTGAGTGTTGAGACAGACGTCGTCTTTTTCTCCCCTAATTTTGAGCAGACAGTCAGTGTCGTCTGGTGATTAATATCGAGCTCTGAACTTTAAGATTTAAGGAGGAACAGCTAAATGTGTTAGTAGTGTTGTTCTTTGTGTGGTTAGTGTGATGTGGGAGGATGGAGTCTTCTGAAGGACGTTTAGGGTGTGTCCCTGATGGTCTGTGTCCTCTGAATGGTCTCTCCATTTGGATGTATGGTTTTGTGACAAACCTGCAGCTGGCAGGCTGACAAAGAGACGTGCTCCAGGATTAGGGAGGGTTGTAAAACACAAAATCGACTTCACTCCTGTAGAAATGTTTAAATGCCTCATTAATCTCCAGGGTGATACGCACCGGTGCACTCCGCTCGTTAGTGCCGTCCTCTGTCCGAGTTGAAATGTTAGCTTGAATCTGAGAGCCTCAGTTTGACAACCAGCTGAACTCCGGCGGCTGAAAGCTGCAAATTAGACATTTCTGGAAGCTGGTGTAAGTAAACAGTCCTGCATTCCCACTGAGACTCGCTGATGGGATGGTTTCATAAGGAAGCATCATCCTCTCCCCACAGAGGTCACAGGCGACTAATACTGAGGAGGTCAGAGGTCGCAGCAAACAGACAGTAAGTGAATGACGGATGAGGAGCTGCAGACGCTGCTGTGGCGCTGCAGGAGAGATGCTGCGCTCTCTGTTGCCATGGAAACACAAATCATGAGTGTGTGTGTGTGAGACCCACTTACCTACACAATGGGCGGTTGCATAACTCTTAGATAAACGGCAGCGACCTTCAGAGTGACATTGAGACACAGACAGACAAAGAGACGGTATGTTCAGGTTGATAATGAGAGACAGAGAGGTAAAAATGGACGGATGAGACGGAGCTACAGTCAGACGGAGGATAAATATGGCTGTTGACTGTTAGTGGTGGATGGAAAAATCGATTCACTGAAGAATCATGTTTTCTACGACTCACAAAAGCCAAAAATGGATTTTTATTTTTATAACTTAAATTAATAATGTTGATGAATGACTCACCTGTGTGAGCACAGTGCAGCACCAGTGAAGGAACGTGACCACAGGAAGTATTTTAGATTCAGTGTCTTGAAGTATTTTGTGAATACTTAGTATTCCATCACCAACAGGCTGATGTGATATCAGCTGACCGCGGTACTGATGCTGCTGCAGAGAGGCTGCTCTTCACTGTTGGACACAACAACAACAACAACAACAACAACTCAGATTTTTCCTCCAGAACACACACACCAACCTCTGTTTTTACAAAATCATCGAACCAGTGATTTTGGTCATGATGTCACTGCAACCACAAAAAACTACATAAATGTATCAATTATTGTAGCAGAAATGTGACAGAAAACAGAGAAAAATCCCTCTTATGATGTCATGTTTACATGCTAAACATTATACCTGCTAACCATCAGCATGTCAGCATGCTGATGTTTACATGTTTAGTGTTGCTCACAGAGCTGCTAGCATGGCTATAGACTGGTTTTCAATCATTTAAAACTAATGAGTCAAATTCACATATTTTACACCATGCCTTGAAAACTTGCTTTATTTTATATTCGTGTTAAACTGCACATTTTGTCTTGTACCGAACAGGAAGTGGAATCGTTGTGTGTGGGATTTAGACTCTGATTCACTTCGGTTTGAAATGTATTTCTACGAGAAATTCAGCAGATTGTTAATGTAAGTGAATATCTGCATGTCTCAGCTGTGAAGTCTCACCACCAACACTCCCACAAAACAGTCAGAGGTGTCGTCACCACAGATGCATTGTGGGAGGGAAGGCAATCTGGAGGAACCTCCGGTGGAAACCAAAAGACAGACGTGAATGCTGGGAGTTTAGAGATGTTACCTGGCTGTTTGTTTGTTTCTGGTTCAGTCTTCACAGCAGTCACAGTCCAGGGGTCCTTGCAGTGGGATATAGGTCACCCTGCACAGTGCCTGATAAATAAAACACTCAATCCACACACACCCACTTGCTAAGAGAGAGATGAAAAATTAATCTGAAATCTGAATGTGTGCCTGAGCAGATGAAATATTCATGTTCAGGTTACCTGGTCCTGCAGTGGCAGTTTTGGACCAGTAAAATATGAAACTGTTCATTTAAGAGCAAATGATTAAAGAAGTAAGTTTCCTGTGTGGTGAGAGGTCTGAAGGAGCAGGTGATGAATAGAGCAGGTGATGAATAGAGCAGGTGATGAATAGAGCAGGTGATGAAGCAGCTAGCTGGAGAGTATCCGTGAATGCTTGTTGCATTGTCAGGGTTCAGTGTGTTGGACATAATTGATGGAAGCAGACAGTAAAACGTTGCTTGGCCCTTTAAAAACGCTCAGATGGAGCCGTTGACAGGAGCACCGTCCGTGCCGTCTCTGCTGTAAGGGTTTCCGTACCATCGGAGCGCTTAAAGCCTGAAATATGACCTCAGTGCAGAGCAGTTAGCGGCGAGCACACCAAACACGATGCTGCTGTGAGCGGCCAGATTCATCACGCCACGATCGAAGAGGCACTCTGATGCAGTATGTAATTAATTAGATCATTTTGAAATTGCTTGACATCCCTAATTAAAGCATGTGGCTCATGGAGGACATGCTTTTTACTCTAATGCACATAAAGGGGAGATGTCCTCATGTTCTTCTTGACTCCACTGAAATACCTCCATGCAAAGACATGCTGAGGAGTCCAGAGAAGAAGAGCTGGTCTTTGCTCACAGCTCGTGTCCACACTGAGGACATAACCTCTGATGATGGTCACATGTTGACGTCATAGGCCAAAGAGCTCATGAAGCTTCTAACGTCGGCAGAACAAACGCCATCGACGAGACTCAATGGCAGAACCTTACAGCTTTCACCCAGCGACCATCCAGTCGTGCCCCAGATACTGTGCAGAGCTCACTAGTAGGGTTATGGTCAGGGTTAGGGTGAGGTCACAGGACAGGAAGGGTTATGGTCAGGGTTAGGGTGAGGTCACAGGACAGGAAGCCACACAAAAGATAACACACATTTTGAGACAAGGATTTGGCTAACAGACACTCAGTCGTCTCTGTTTGTGTCCTCTCTGTCCTCGGCTACCTTCTCTGCTTTTATCAATGAGAAAGTGCTGGGAGGCTCAACGCTGCCTTACGTAACCCTCCTCTGTGTTAATTGACTTCCTGTGTGTGGTCACATGACCTGTCCCCGCAGGCTGCCGCTGTTCCATCTCATCACTATGACGACCGTGTCCCTAATGGACAGGGAGGAGAAGAGTCACAGCACTTTGAGAAAAGCTGACATAGGTCAGCTGCTGTGTGTTTGTCTGCAGTCTGATCCCTGAACAGCTGCAGGTTTGAGCTGCGTTCAGCGTCCGCTTCATCCTCTGTGTGCAGGAACGCTGCTGAAGAGGCAAACTGGATCAGCTGCCATCAATCAAGACATTAATGCTGTTAAACGATCACTGAAGTGATCCAACGATCGGAGACAAACTGTCGCTTTCTTAGTCGTGACGATCTGCAGCTTCTCTTTGTTCTCTGTGACTGTAAACTGAATTTGAGCTACGGCTTGTTGTAAATCTTTCTGATGATTATTTTCTAAACTCATCAATATATTTTTTCATCACAAAAGCTTTTTCAGAGCTCATAATGACGTCCGCAAAACAGTCCAAAACCCAAAGATCTTCAGTTTATGATGACAGCAATCAGAAAGCAGCTCGACACATTTAAGATGTTTGGAGAATTTCCTCCAATAGAAGACATAAATGATCGATTAGCAAAGCACTTATTGTTGTAATTTATGTCACTTATTCAAATAATTGTTTTGGACTGATCAGACAAAACAAGCCATTTGAAGACTCCTATTTATTGTTTTCTGACATTTATTATTTAGTCAGTTACACACTCTGTGTTATCTGTAATAAATAATCATTGTTTGTAGTTTACTGACGGAGGCTGAGAGGTTGTGTAAGTCCCAGATGGCAGCGAGTCACCTCCCATCTCTGCATCCCACCACATGCCTGCAAGACTGTGTGTGTGTGTGCGTGTGTGTGTGTGTGTGTGTGTGTGTGTGTGTGTGTGTGTGTGTGTGTAGGGCCTTTGCTCCCCTGTTGGGTTCTCACAGCACGTGCAAACTGGTTGTCACACACAAACTCTCGTGTTGTGTGTGTGTGTGTGTGTGTGTGTGTGTGTGTGTGTGTGTGTGTGTGTGTGTGTGTGTGTGTGTGTGTGTTTGTTCAGGCATGAAAAGCTGAACGTGTCGGTTGTTGGTGAAACTGAATTAGGCTGAGTTTGACCGTGCTAATGAAGCTATGCTAACTGTCTGCTAACACTTTGGATGTAATGTGTTTGCAGCTGCAGGAAATGTTTGACTTCCAGGTGTCGGAGTTGTGGCCTGCTGCATAAATGAATGATGTTGTGTAAAGTCTGTGTGACGTCTGCTAAATGTCCTGGAGTGACGTGGTTCAAACCGGGGTTCCCAAACTTTTCCGTGCCGTGGCGCCCCGAACAGCATTAGCTTCTTGCTGGGGACCTCCTTTGCAAACCCACCGACAATGCTAGAAAATATGTAAAGAAACCAACTTTTAGAATGATTTTCTTACTTTTATTTACTATTCAATAATTATTACGTTTGTTTAGCATAAGAATATTATTAACAAACATGTTTTCAACACTGTATTACATTCCCACTGAATAATGAACTTTTCAACAAACTGTTGACGGACAAGAACAGAACAAAAATCAAACCTCTTAAGTGTGTGTGTGTGTGTGTGCGTGTGTGTGTGTGTGTGTGTGTGTGTGACAGAGATTACACTAGTGGGAGGGATGGGCTTGGTGGCTCCTGGGCTTAATGTCTGTCAGTGTCATTGTCCACGTGTTGACGTGCTCTATGTTTTGTTTTGAGTACCTTTAAAGTTGAAAAGCCAGACTCACACAAGTAGGTTGTTGCAAAAGGGAGAAGACATCTGGGTGCCCTGTAGCCAGTAGTTAGACAGGGAAGAGCCTCAAAGTTCAGTTTTAAATCCCCTGAGTTTGTCATCTCAGTCAGCTCCTCCTGTGACTTTATGTCCAGACTAGAACCAACACCGGGGGCAAACGGGTTCCTAACCCAGTTTAAATGTGTGTTTTCAAGATCAGGGAAACAGTCTTTGAAATATCCTTTGAGGTGATCCAGGTGGGACTGGATCAATGGAGAGATGGAATCATCACATGACAGCAGCTCCTGGTGAAGTAGTGGCGCTTTGTCTCGCACCTGTAGTATTCATGTGTCACGTCCTTGCACGCTTTGATTCATTACATTTAGATGCCGGCAAATATCTGACATTTATGTAAGTTTGCGGATCCAGGTTGCATCAGTGAACCGATCTGCCAGCTGATGCTTATCAGATGAGAGGAACTGCGACCTCCCGCCGCAGCTCATAGACAGGGTTCAAACCTGCGCCCTGTGGCATCCAGCACGCGTTCGACTGAAGCAGCAGCCCCTCAAAACGGGCGCCCATCTCATTACAAAGCAGGGTAAACAGTCTGTTTTCATGGGGCGGGCTGTAGTAAAATTCACTACTTGTGTCTCCTGTAGTACCCGATTCAACTCGTCATCCGTCCTTCTTGTGAAAAGTGCCTCGCGTGGAGCACGCAGTGTGTGGCCACATCAGGCGGGGCTCTCTGCTTAATGAGAGCGCTCACTCCACTGATCTTCCTGGTCATTGCTGCAGCTCCGTCCAAACAGGCCCCCATACAACAGGTCCAGTCCACTCCGTTAGACTCGATGTATTCGTCCAAAACTTGAAAAATGTCTTTCCCGGTGGCTCTTCTTTCAAGTGCTTTACAAAATAGTGTTTCCTCCACAAGTCTCTCCTGGGAAATAAACTGAATGTATACAAGCAGTTGGGCCTCATCGGATAAATCTGCTCTCATCCAGCTGAAGTGCGAAGTATTCGCTGGCTCTCGCCTGCTCCAGAAGTGAGCAGATATGTCCTGGGCCATGTCACCAATCCGTCGGCTCGCGGTGCTGTCAGAGAGCGGGACGGCGTCGAGTTTTTTAGCAGCATCCTCACCGACCAAGTCTCGGACAGTGTCTTGGTAGCGGGTAGAATCAAATCCTCTCCAATTGTGACGCCTTCAGGGCCCGCTCGGGAACGGTAGCTTGCTGTGTGAATGCCGCAGATTGCCTGACCAAATGCTCTTCTTTACGTTGGAAGTAGTCTACCGTTTTTTCGGCCTCTGTCGGATGTTTTTGTGTCAAGTGACGCTGAAGTTTTGAAGGTTTTAAACACTCGTTTGAGAGGGTCTCCAGACAGAGGACGCATTTAATGTATGCTGCCTCATACCTTCTGATTTCTCCACAGCAGGGCTGTTGGTCTGTTCCTTTGGTCTCTTTCTTGTCAAAAACATGTCCATTTTGTGCTAGCTATGCTAGCTTGCGGAGCAAAGCATTTTGATAAAGGGCGCCAACCGCCAGGTCTACATGAGACTTCATGACGTCGTGAACGATGTTTTGAATGGCAAGCAATCAGAAAGATGAGCATGGCAAATAACATTTCCATATGATATGTTTAGAAATTATATTTCATAATAATGATTTAAAAAAATAATTAGTTATTAATTTTTTTTTTTTTTTTTTTCTTATCTTCCCTCCAATTTTCTGAGGCCCCCCTAGCACCCCCTGGTGGCCCCCCAGGAGCCCGCGGCTCCCACTGGTTTAAACAGATGTGTTGGTTTGGAGTCGGGGAGGAGCGAGCTAAGTCTGCAGCTGCTCTTCATCTCTGCTGCAGGCTCCGTTAGCCGCTACTAGCATAACACAAACCAATCTCTGACTGATCTGTTGATGGTCAAGTGGCATTGTGGGTAATGCAGGCGCCAGGTTTTAATGAGGAAGAGTGTGTGGAATACAGACAACATCGCTGGTTTTGCCGCAGTGATTTTCATCATTTTTTTTAAACTGTCCATCATTTTTCCAACAGCATTAGAGGAGTGTTGTGTCAATCATTGGAGTCAGTGGAATTAGGTGCAAAGGAGGAACAAAATTAGAGACGCTGAGGATTAGTGGTGGAGCTTGTAGACCTGCACCTGGTGGGTGGACGACAACCACAGCTCACCTGAAAACACTGTTTTCTTGTGAACCTGCAAGGCAGAGCAGAGGGTACAGAGCCTCACACGCTCACAGCCTCTCACAGGCAAGCAGTGGGTCGACTGTAATAACAGACAGGCTTTGAGCTTTTAATTTGAAGCGATCTGATTGGCTGAACGGGCCAACGTGTGTCTGAATGTTGCTGTTTCTTTAAACACGCAGAATCCAATCAGAGCAGGTGAGTTCACTGCGTTCAAGTTCAAGCCTCAGCCTACACACAGCGCTGAAGACTGTGTGTGTGTGAGTGTGTGTGTGTGTGTTAAATAATTCACGACAGCAGTGTGTGTTACATCTGCTTGTGGAGGGAACTTTGACGCCACTTCAAACCCACAGAGAGAAAAATGATTCATCTACGACTCTGAGCTACGACTGCAGCTAACGTCTGACCTGAACATCATCAGCATATTTCTGTATTTGACAAAAACAATGCAGCTTTAAAGATGGCTTAAGAGAAGCTCTGCAGTATTAATTTAGTAAGTAAGGAAGCTCTGATGTCACATCACAGATTTCTGCTCTGAACTGGAGATTTTTTTTCTCAAAGGAACAAAACAAGTGTGAATAATCTGACCTCACGCTAACCCACTCATTCAGCTGTGTGTGTGTGTGCGTGTGTGTGTGTGTGTGTGTGTGTGTGTGTGTGTGTGTGTGTGTGTGTGTGTGTGTGTGTGTGTGATCTCATTCAGCTGTGTGTGTGTGTGTGTGTGCGTGTGTGTGTGTGTGTGTGTGTGTGTGTGATCTCATTCAGCTGTGTGTGTGTGTGTGTGTGTGATCTCATTCAGCTGTGTGTTGCTCACGTTTTTCCCCTCAGCGCTCTGAAGAGAAGCTGCACAGCTAACACGCTGCAAAAAATGACTGAATCATTTCATTGTTGGAGCAGATTCAACACGATGCCCCGCAGAGATGTCTCACCTTTACGTGTGTGCAGGGTGTTCAGCGCTCAGAGGAAAAGCCTGTTATTATTTTGAAGACTTTCTGGATGTTAACAGCTCAGAAAACAAGCAGTAAGAGCAGATCTGAAGTAGCACAGTGGAGATGTTGCAGAGCGGATCAGTGCAGCTGATTTAAAGACGTTCATGGTCCTGAAATACGAAAGATTCAAGCTGAAGGAAGATCTTTCTTTTACATGTTTATTATTTATAGCCACAACTTTACCCCCCACTCACCCCTCCCTCATATCTGATTGGTCTGGACTGGATTCCCACCCCGCTGCCCTGAGGGCTATCAGCTAATTAGTAGTTATTAGTGTGTGTGTGTGTGTGTGTGTGTGTGTGTGTGTGTGTGTGTGTGTGTGTGTGTGTGTTGGACAGAAATAGCACCTGATCCTGACAGGAAGCGCAGCAGGATAATGGCATTACCTGGACGACGGCCAATAAGGTGGCAGGTTGAGCTCCGGCCCCTCTAAGCCAATCAGAGATCATGGAATGACTTGATCAGGAAATGGAGCGAAAAGTCCCGAGCTGTGACTGACAGGCGGCCGGCGTCTCTCACTCCGTCCGTGTTCATTGAGTGGAAAGCTTCCTGTGATCCACGGCGGGGTCGGCCATGTTTCCATGGTTACTTGGTAAGGTTGTTGGGTCGTTGAGCTTTGTTCTCAGGTTTGTACTCACTTTTCGGCTGCGCTTGTTGTTTTTGCTCGTTGTTTGTCTCAGCTGCCTGCTCGTCGGCTCAAACTGTTCAGGTTTTAGTCGTGTGCTTTACTGCAGGTTGTAGCTGAGACCGCCGCAATGGTGTGATCAATCGTTTGAGGATTTGTTTAAGCAACAAAGGAGAAACGTGCACCGTTTCCAGCTTATCGGACGTGAGAGTCTTCAGTTTTTTTGGGTGTTTTATGACAGTAAACTGACTATTTCAGTCTGTTGACGGGACAAAAAAAGGTCTTTTTCACAATTTACTGACACTTTCTAGACCAACAATTGATCGATCATCTTAAAAACATTAGAAATATTAATCAGTAATGAAAATAATGTAGTTGCGTCCCACATTGCAGGTGACTGATTATTTATCTGACATTTTATTTCTGACAGAGAAAAATAGGTTTAACAGAACAAACTGTAACCAGAGACAGACATAATGACATCAGTGTGTGTGTGTGTGTGTGTGTGTGTGTGTGTGTGTGTGTGTGTGTGCGTGTGTGTGTGTGTGTGTGTGGCTGTGGTTATTGTTCCTGATATTGAATTAAGTGGCAACAGAACATGTTGTTTTTAGCCATTAGCAAACAACCTCCCACACACACACACACACACACACACACACACACACACACACACACACACACACACACACACACTGATTGCAGTAAAATCCAGGATGAGTCAGTCGTGTGCGTTTCACCTTTCTCCCATATCACTTTAGCAGAAAGCTGAGAGACTGTTGGGAAAACAAGAGGGGGAGTCGAGGTGAGGACAGAGACTGTGGACGAGGAGGAGACGCAGCGATGAGGGTCTGATTCGATCTGTTGGTGACGGGGCTGAGGACAGAAACCATCCAGAGCCGTGCTGTTCTGTATCAGGACGGACAGAACAAACAGCGTCCTGCTGGTTCGTTCTCAGAGCGTCTTCACGTCCACTGCGTCTCCGTTTCTGTGGCTGCGGCTCGTTCGGAGGAGTCACAGACGACGAGCTGAATTACAGTTAACTCATCGTGAAACTCACTTCATTCAAAGCAAAGCAAAGCAAAGCAAAGCCGTCTCGTCCGCTCCGTCAGTCACCAGCTCTGCTTTGGTTCTCGATGCTGCCGATGATCGACCGTCCCCTCACTGCTGTGCTGGTTCACGCCTCTCTTGTCCCGGTCTGCCTTGTTTTCATCGTCCCTGGAGTCAAAGTCCCGGTTTCAGTAAATCGCCTCAGTCTTGTTGTCCCTGTCATCAAACTAACTGAGCTAACAAGCTAACAGCGCTAGTAGCCGCGGCAGAGTACGGCGAGCAGCAGTTAGCGGTTACTATGGCGATATGCTGCCCCCTGTTTGTTCTTACACTCTGTACCTTAAAACTGAGACACAGATTCAGTTTGATTTCCATGTTTTCTTTCGTTTGACCTTCGACTGGAGCTCTTTTCATGACATTATCTCGTTTTGTCTCTTCTTCTGTGGTGGTTTAATGACACTGACCACCTGCTGTTTATCTCCATCAACCAATGAACTCATATTTTCTCTCTCTCTCTCTCGCTCTCTCTCTCTCTCAGTACCTGGCTGTGGATGTGAGGAAGCTGAACGTCAGTCTTCTTCGGTGGTTTCGGGAAGGTGTAGCGGCGGCGTTGGGCGTTCCTGCGGGACACGTGCACATCAACCGGCTGAATGTAAGACACATCATTCATATGCTACACTCCACTGATCGATTGATTAATCTATCATTTGATTGATGGACTGATGGATGGCTTTTACAGGAGAAGAAGAATGGCATCGAGCTCTTCGTGTCCTCTGATAGGCCGGGGATCTCCGAGCCCCGCCCAGCTGAAGAGGTCATCCAGTCACTGAATGTCAGGGTCCTTCACCGCCACCTGGGGCACTTCGGCATCACCGAAGTCTCCACTGAGGTGTGTGCGTTTGAAAACCGTTAGTGTGTCCGCTCCGTCTCCCGGGTAACCACGGCTCGTTAAGCAGGCTTGTTAGTCCCCGCGGAGACGGACGGAGAGGATGGATCGGGATCATTAGAGAGCAGAGTGCTGCTGCTAAAAGTTTAATGGAACTATTAAAGTCCCATCGATCAGCCTGAGGAGGAGCAGAGCAGCTTTCTGATTGTTTACATTAGTGCTCTCACTGCCAGCTGTGACAGATGTGACGCTCCTCTAACAATGTTACAGCAGCACATCAGAAACTCCCCGTGAGCGAGCTCCGTCTGCTCCTCTGCGCTCTGAAGGAGAAACCCGCCGGAGCGTCTCATCTGACTCTGCTCTGTCCCTCGTCAGACACTCCGTGTCTTATCAGCAATGAAAGTTCAGCGGAGCTGCAACAGTTAGTCCATTAGGCAGCTGCTCTGTCACTTAATTGTGCTGCGTTTGAGTTAAGCTTCCACCTTCTCTAACGTAAGGATTTGTCACTTTCGCGGCCTTGTTTATCCCACAGGGACGAAAAAAAGGCTGAACAGCTCAACAGGAAGATGATTGAAGGAGTTATTGAAAAGCAATGTGGGACATTTATGGACTTTGAAGCTGATGGTGTCTGTGCCTCCATACAGGAAGTAGAGAGACGGTCTGTGATGTCACAGGACGTGTCAGAGACCACCTGAAACCTGATTCAGAGACCGAATTCTTTCTGTCTGCATCTCCTGCAGAAGAACGTCCTGCAGGGCGAGCAGAGGGACCACGTCTGGAGCAGAGAAGGCTTTTACGCTGTCGTCCTCTTCTTCACCATCTTCATCATCATCATCACTTGCTTGATGGTAATAGTCAGTATCTCACACACACACACACACACACACACACACACACACACACACAGATCAGCATAATCACTGACATCATGCAGCATGTTTTTAAACCGTCCACCATGACAGCTCTGATTGGCTGAGACAGTCAACCGCCGTTAGCCAATTTGTGGCCGTGGTCAAAGGTCACTGTGTCCTAGTCTTCCGCCACACACACACACACACACACACACACACACACACACAAAACGCTGTCTCTCACACTCATAGATATTAAAAGAAAAGCAAAAATAAAAGGAATCAATAGAAATGATTAAATGCATTGACAGAAGATATTTTATGTAAGTTGAAAACAGAGAATATAACAATATATGATACTAAAATCAGTTTTTTGTCCTCTGTCCAGTTGCTTTGTCTCAGCTGCAGTTTGACCTTTAGTCCACATGAGGGAGCTCACGAACACTTCCTGTCACCTGAATGAAGATTTTCATGTTTAGAAATGTGATCCGTTTTCTCTCCACTCACAGTTCAGCACAGTTTGTCCTCTGATGGTCTCGAGGAAGCAGCTTGAAATATGTGTTTTCATGCAGGCTTTGTTCTTCTTCTTTTAGTTTTGCCATAAAACCACCAAAAAGTTTAATCGCAGTCAGGTTTCCTGGAAATGTTTCTCAAAACAAATGGAATATATTGACAGTGACAATAATGAAGGTTTCCGGATTTTATACATAGCCCTACAAATGTCATGGCAGGACATGACTACTTGCTGGATTTCCCTTCTCAGCCATCAGTTTTTCTTTTAAAATTAACTGAATGAATGACTTCTGTTTTTCTTTCCTGTCTGATCTCCAGGTTTTGTACCGACTTAAGGGCAAAGTTCAGGTTTCTGACAGACAGCTGAAAGCTCCGCCCCCTGACGGCCACCTGACCTCGACTGTCTCTCCAGACTTTGCCCAAAGGTCAAAGGGCACCAAGGTCAGCAGCAGACACCAAACCTGTTTCTGCATGCGCCTTTAGAAACACCAACAAGAATCATGACGAGTCCTCTTCTTGTCCAGGTTGTGACGTCAGGAAGCATGGTCCAAGCTGAACGCCCTCCAGCTGTAGCCACGCCCATTCCCCAGCAGCAGCCAATCGTAGCCTGCCGCCGCCTCGCTCCTCCTGTTGTCCCTCTGCACAGGTGAGTCACCTGACAGCGTAGCCCTAGGAAACACACTGGAATAAACCAAACGTCTGACTGTGCTTCTCCTTCTAGCCCCGCCCCCGTCCACGTCGTTACCAGCAACGACCACGCCCCATTCGCCAGCATTGCCCCGGTGACAGCCAATAACGAGCTAAAGCCCTGCCCCTCCCCTTTCAGGATGAAACCTGCTGCAGGGCTGCAAGAAAGGTAACTTCTCGACCAACTCCAGCAGCAGGACTCACAATAATCTAATGAGAGTCTAAATCTGAAAACTTCTCCTCCACCGGAGGGCAGCAGAGGGTCGTCACTCCTCCGTCAGCAGTGATGGATGAAGGTTTATGGAAACGTTGAGGTGGATGAAGCTGAGTGATTTTTCAGGAGCTCAGTGGAGACACCTGCTGGTCAGAATGATTCACAGCAGGAGTCTGAGCCCTGCCTTCGGGTCGGCTTCATGAGTTCTTCCACAGCTTCCTGGTGAACGCTGTGAGTTGATGTGCTGGTTGGTGGGATTGACACCCCCCCACGATCAGCATCCCTGATGCGTGTCATCCTGCATCCTTCTGTTGTCGTTTCCTTGTGGATGATGAGCGATCATCTCAGTTCTTACTTTGAGTGTTGTCCTGACAGACCGTGTGCTTGTATAAGAGAGGGCAGCGTGTGTGACAGCATGTCAGGATAACATGATAACGAGCGAATCCTCAAGGTCTGACAAACACGTCGAGCGTGTTTCCTTCCTCAGAAAAACTTTGAAGTCCAGCATCGTTTACGGTCATGTTTACGAGCTTGCAGTCTTCTTCCTGTTCGCCTTCTGTGGCTCATTGCTGCTGCATGTCCTGGTGTGTTACCTCCACCTGTCGTTCAGTGGAGCAGTGTGACTCCACCGGTAGGCGGTGTATCGGGTTAGAGATACAAACAGGAAGGTCTCAAAATGTCATGAGATTTTGAGGCACGGTCCATGTTTCTTAACATACTGAAGTTTGATTTACCCGTTTTTAACATCAACGAGTTCCAGGGCTGTTGTTCCTTCTTTCCTTTAAACTGGAGTCATCGACTCTTTCTGACATCAACGTTCTTCAAATGAGTGCGTTTGTCTTTAAAGTGAGATATAAGAACAGTCACCTCATAGTTCCAAATCTTATTTTGTTAATTATTCTCATTTCCAAATGACAAAATCTTCATCTTCCTCTGGAGGAAACATGCCGTCATCAGTTGTCTGTCATATCGTGGACTTCTCTCATGGAGTGAATGAATGAATGAATGAATGAATGAATGAATGAATGAAAGTGTACTTTGAAGGGATTCCTCTGGATAGAAACAGATGTAGAAATGAGCTGCTGTCAGAACATTTGATTTGGAACAGTAATGATCACAAACTGCTGTTCATCAGTAACTTAGACACAATGTTAAGATAAGATAAGATAAGATAACACTTTATTAGGGTGTTACAGGCAGCAGCACAAGAAGAAAAGACAGAGAATTATAATTTTGTGCAAGTTATTTCATGGATGCAATTAGGAAGAAGCTGAAAGCTGAAATCCCACCGCAGTGCAAACAGTGTGTGCGTAAACACACAAACACGATGCTGGAGCTGAACCATGTGACCGCGGCAGCGCTCCATCTTAGAGTGGATGCAGCTGCTGGAGGTGGGAGCTTCTAAACAACTGCTGATACACTGAAGTGTGTGTGTGTGTGTGTGTGTGTGTGTGTGTGTGTGTGTGTTTTCAGAGCACAGTAACCTCTAACCTGTGATTGTTGCAGCAGTCAGGTGTTGAACTGTGTACGTGACGACGAGGAGGCTTTAAAGAGAAGGTGTGTGTGTGTGTGTGTGTGTGTTTATCCTCAGGTCACAGCACTTCAGGGTTACCTTCGTGTGGTGGAGTCGGTGTATTCTGCTGCTGTTGATATGAAGGGAAGCTTCTCATTCAGCGGGTTTCCTCTGAAACGTTTGTCATGTCAGGAAATCGGACGTCTGAGCTCCTTCGAATGTTCCTGCCCGTCACTCAGCTGCAGGTTGGAGGTTGAAGGAGCTCTCGCGTGTTTCAGCTCGTTTCCTTTGATTCATATGAAGTTCTCGTCGCTGCAGGTTGAGGCTGATTTCAGACAGACAGTTTGTTTCACAACGCAAATGTGACCCGCCACGAGAAAACCAGCAACAAGTCAGAAACAAACAAAGAAACAAAGAAAAATCTATTTTTTTTTTTTTAAATTAGTGATTTTCATTTTTTTGCAGAATACGTAAGTTGAAATCATGAAGAAGCCTCTCCATGTTTCAAATAGCAGTATGGGGGGCCTTAAAACCATAAACTTTGTATTTGACAGATTCAACAGTGAATTAGCATACTGGCTTTCTTTGGCTACTCACGTGCTTCTGTTCTTTTTTCGGCCAATCAGCTGCACGTTAAAAGGGAACCACATGGCTACTTATGCAGCTTCTGGTAACGCCGACATCGATCCCACTTCTGATTCTGAACCCGAACTAGAAGATGAAACTGAAGAAATCGACGAGAGCGACTGCATTACACTGGAGAACATCCCTAATCTACGGTTGACCTGAGCTGAAGATGAAGACGATGAAGAGTACGACCAAGAGTAGTAGTAGTGATGGCGGCGTGTGCGGACGCAGCGGCTCCTCTCTGTCCCGGTAATGTGGTGTCTACATGTCTGTCTTCGTCGGTGTGTTCGAGTGATTTTATGTTTTCGTCGCGCTTGTTTGTCCCAGCGCGCACATACAGCCGTGGGACCCTGTTTGACATCAGCAACACAGCAGTCTGCAAATTAAACCCGGCACACGCTAAGCAGTTACTCGACCTCGGCCTACTCCGGCGAACCGTTTCGACACCGACCCCCACTACTGCAGCGCACCCGCAGAGGAAGCGCCGTAGGTGGTGCGAGAGGAGGCGGAAGCGGGGAAAGCGCGGGGGTATCCGGGCTAGGCTAGCAGCAAATCCACACAAGCCAGCTGTACCATCTATCCTACTCGCCAATGTACGCTCCTTGGACAACAAACTGGACTATATTCGCCTTCTGAGATCGACCCAGCAGACCGTGAGAGAGTGCTGTGTTTTTACGGAAACATGGCTCAATAACAGCATACCGGACTCCGCCATCCAGCTGGACCGGCTAACATGCTACTGAACAGACAGAGCCCTCGTTGAAGGAGGCTAGACCTGCGGCGGTGGGGTCTGTGTTTATATCAGGGATGCTTGGGTTCAAGACGCTGTGGTGCTTTGTAGACACTGTTCACCCCTCGTGGACTTTATGATCATCGGCCGGCCTCTGTTAATGTCCTGTACATATAGCATCATTGACAGTAAAGTTGACTTGAGTCTCTCAGCTCATTCAGCAGCAGACTGATCCATCCCACTGCACCACAGAGTGACAGAATTTATTTTATTTTATTTAATATTAGAAATAAGTATCTACATTTGCTCCCTCTAACTCTTAAGTCTATTACCTTTCTTGTTTTTCATTTTCATTAAGGAACTTTTTGTAACAAAAGAATTTCCATTTCCATTTGATAACCATTGTTCAAACTACTACAATAGTTTCTGTCCTGCGGGCTAACAGATACCAGATGTCACTGATAGCTAGACCAGTAGGGGGTTGGACTTATGTAAATGAGATGCAATGAGCAGCGCTGTGTTACCTGGCTCCCCTGGTAGGTGAAAATCTTTCAGGCTGGATTTCTCAAAAAACTAGTTTGAGGAGTGCCTACATTCTTCACATCCTACATCGTCCTCAAATATTTTCAGATTTCCATGTGTTCAACATCGTTGGAAAGCTTCGCAACTACACTTTCAGAATCTGTAAATAACTCAAAATGCCTCCCGGGAGACTCGCTGGTTTTCTCGTGGCTGGTCACAAATGGACGTGTGGACTTGATTCACGCTGTCTGTAAATCTGCATCAATAGACGTCTTGTTGAGACTGATGGCAGCGTTTCATCATCCAGGTCATTCTGAAGTAAAGGTCTGACTTCTTATGTCAGAATTCAGGTTTATTATCTCACAGTTTTCATTTAGTTAATCTCATAATTCTGATTCAGTGGATCGTAGTTTTGACTTGATGAATCTCATTTCCCCTTTGTTTTTTGGCAGAAATGAGCTTCCGTACATGTGTTGTACAGAAACAGGCGTCAGTTTTTGTTGCTCTGTGTTCAAACGTTTGGTTGTTTGAGGAGAAGGTTCATTCAGAGTCCACTGTGCAGTGACTTTAAACTTCAAGTCGACACGTTTCTCCTCTGACGTGCGTTTTCATCCACGTTCCCTCCAGAATGAACTTTCTGGTGTTTTTTGGGGGGGGGCTCTGGTTGAATAAATGACGCTTCCAGACTTCCTGTCATCGTCTGTGATGTATCGGTGCTGCATCAGTTCACCTGGACTCTGCTCTGCTCAACCGGCCGACGTGTCTGAGGCGATGCAGAAAGATGGATTGTGGGTTGTGTAAGACGACCTTTTTTTTTTTTTTTTTTCAGCGTTTCTGTGCAGCGTGTTGCTTTAGGAACTCCCTAAACTTTGGCTGGAGTTCATTTTCCTCTTAAGATGTTTCATAACTGAAAAGAAAACATCTGTATCTGCTGCTCGTAACTCTTCCATTGACTGAAAGCACATCTGTGTGCTCGAACCGCGGCGGCCATTTTGTTCAGGTTACCTCAGCGTTGAGGGCGATGGCGCTAAAGAGAGAGAACGCCCCGATTCTTCAGGTGAGAGCAGGAAGGAAGATCCAGACTCAGAGTGAGAACAGGATGTTTTTCTTGGTGTCTGTGTCTCTGCGTGTGTGTATGTGCGCGCGCGCGCGTGTGTGCATGTGCGTGTGCGTGTGTTTCGTCCACTCTGGATGGCAGCCAATCAGCAATCAGACAAAAAGGAAGTAGCAGCATCCTGGAGAGGAAGCCGGCCGACACGTAGCCAGACGAAGACAGCCCACACACACACACACACACACACACACACACACACACACACACACACACAAACCCATCAAAGCGCACCTTTTCTTCTTCTTCTTCTTCTTCTGTTCTCACACTTCGACCGTTTCTCTGTCAGTTCAGTGTTTCGGCTCCTGGAACAGGAAGTGAAGTCAGTGAAGAGTTTCAGTTAATCCACCTTTAAAACAGAAATCCTCGATATAAAACAAACATTTCCTGATGTGGATGAGTTTAATTTAACCTTTGATTTATTTTGAAAAATAAGTCCTCTATAAATGCAGACATTTGATATTTGGATTTACTTTCTTTAAAAAGAAATCCTTTCACCTTTGAGGGATTCTTTCTTTCACACATATCAGTGAACCACATTAGACCACAGGAGGAGAAACATTTTGTCTCTAACATCGTCTCTTTCTCCAGGCGGGGCTCCAACGTCTCTCTGGTGTTGGACATGTCGGCACTCGGCTCCGTGGAGCCCCTGAACGTCGCCGTGGTGACCCCCAGAGAGACCGCAGCCAGGGAGTACCTGCTGTCGGCCGGCCGGCCGCTGACGCGACCGCAGCTTCGTGACGTCGTTGTCAACACGCACAAGCTGCACGCCGAGTTCGCTGTGAGTGAACGCCGCCTTTAGGAGGGAAATCGTGTCTGTTTTTATTTTAAAGGATGCAAACGTCTTGAGTGAGAAACAGGTTGAGATTCCACCAGGAGCTGAGGTCAGGCTGGTATGATGCCAGGTAACATGAGGACCAGCACAGCGTCTGCAGGTCTGCAGGTCTGCAGGTTTCATCCACATGGAGCTCTGATCTTAGCTGAATGAGTGCTTCTGTCTGCTGCTGCTGCGCTAACATTAGGAGATATAAACCATTAATCCACCGTAGAAGAAGAGACGGCGCGGTCAGAGGAGCGGCAGTAAAAGTTTCCTCAGTTTCATGCACTTGTTATTTTACTGAGTAGGTCACATCTAAAGGTGAAGAAAATGGTATCAGCTGGCCCCGATCGAGATCAGGTGTCAGCACACCTGCAGGATTACTTCTTTCACGTTTCCAACACTGAACGTTTCTTCTTCTCAGGAAATCCCCATGAATTTCATTGATCCCAAAGAGCTGGATATTCCAAACCACGGGACCAAGAACAGATACAAGACCATACTGCCCAGTGAGTACTGTGTGTGTGTGTGTGTGTGTGCGTGTGTGTGTGTGTGTGTGTGTGTGTGTGTGTGTGTGCGTGCATGTTGCTAAGAAACACCCACAGTTCCAAAACAGTCCTCATCTCTCATTTCCTGTTGAACCAGGAAGTTGTTTTATTATGTGGGTGGGACTTAAAGTCAAAGGCTAACAACCCCAAGGACAGCTAATATCACACCTCCCTTATCCCTGACCACACACACACACACACACACACACACACACACACACACACACACACACACACAATGCATTTTCCTCAGAGAACAGAACAGTTTGTTCTCACACTGTCAGCCAAACACTCGACCTAGTTGAGACGTTATGCAACACACGCACACACACACACACACACACACACACACACACACACACACACACACACACACACATAGACAGGCACACACACACATACACACACACACACACACACACTCTGATGGTTATTAGTGTATGTTTTGGAGAGGGGGCGGGGTCATCAATGTAACAGTAAGCAAGGGGGTGTTCCTTCCTTCCTTCCGGCCAATCAAGGCTAAGGAATGCTGCTCACCTGTCAATCAAACTCCTTCCTGTGTTGAAGCTTCTGTGACGCGTTCGCTGCTCGGTCCAGAGCTGCGTTCAGGACTCGAGTTTGAGCTGAAGTGTAAGAGGGAGACTGACTTAACAAGAAGTCAACACCAACTCAAAGACATGAGATTCAGACCAAGTCCAAGACTAAAGAGGGGGCGTGGCCAAGTCGAGACTGACTCCAAAAGCAGGCCAGTGTCAATTATAGACTGAGCCTAGAAAGGGCATGAAACCAAGTCCAGACTAAGTTTAAAAGATGATTAAAACCAAGTCTAAAAGAGGGTCTAGATCAAGTGGAAACCAGGTCTTAAAGGGGGTAGAGACCCACTCAACGCCGAGTCCTGACAGCAGCTTGAAACCAGGTCGAGACAGACCTTAAAGGTCAGGATGAGTGTAAAACAGGCACGAGACCAAGTCTAGACTACATTTGAAAAGAACTTGAATCCAAGTCTAAAAGGCAGTTTAAGTCTAGTTTAGGTAAGTTGTGATGGGGCTCAAGATCAAGTCAAAGACCAAGAAAGAGTTTGAGACCGAGTCAGGACAAAATATACAGGAGACAGAGTTCAATTCAAGACTCGAGTCTAAAAGCAGGTTGAGATCAAACCCAGACTGTGTTTAAGGGGCGTTAGAGTCAGCACTAAGACCGAGTCTAAAGGCAGATCAGGGTCAAGTCGAGACAGTTTGGAAGGAGCTCGAAACAAAGTTCAAAATGGGGTCAAGAGCCACCGAAGACGGTGAGGGAAAAGACAGAGACTGTCTGTTTTTTTTAATTTGAGAGAAGAAACATTTCAACCGTCCAGTGAAATCTCGCCTTGCTCACCTGCTCTCCTGCTCACCTGCTCTCCTGCTCACCTGCTCACCTTCTCACCTTCTCACCTTCTCACCTGCTCACCTGCTCACCTGCTGTCCTGCTCTCCTGCTCTCCTGCTGTCCTTGCTGTCCTGCTCACCTGCTCTCCTTGCTGTCCTGCTCACCTGCTCTCCTGTTCACCTTCTCACCTTCTCACCTGCTCACCTGCTCACCTGCTCTCCTGCTCACCTACTCTCCTGCTGTCCTTACTCTCCTGCTCTCCTGCTCTCCTGCTCACCTGCTCACCTGCTCTCCTGCTCACCTGCTCTCCTGCTCACCTGCTCTCCTGCTCACCTTGCTGTCCTGCTCACCTGCTCACCTGCTCACCTGCTCTCCTGTTCACCTGCTCACCTGCTCTCCTGCTCACCTTGCTGTCCTGCTCACCTGCTCACCTGCTCACCTGCTCTCCTGTTCACCTGTTCACCTGCTCTCCTGCTCACCTGCTCACCTGCTCACCTGCTCACCTGCTCTCCTGCTCACCTGCTATCCTTGCTGTGTGTTCTAGACCCTCATTCCAGAGTGATCCTGAAGTCCAAGAGCAGCAATGACCTGCTGAGCTCCTACATCAATGCCAACTACGTTCGGGTGAGAAGTCCAGAGATTCATTCACACAACATGTGGCTCTTTAGCTCCGCCTCCTCACATTTTGTCATGAGAAACAGTTTACCTGCCTTCAGGTGGCTTTAATCAAAAGCATTTCTCAAAACAGTCGCTGATTATTTTTTCTTATGATTCACAACTGATTGACTGACGATTGTTGAAGATCATTCTGAAACCTGCTGTTTTAAATGTTCCTCAGACACACTGTGTTTGGTGTCAGGTGTACATCAGTGGAGTGACAGTGAAATCAAGTACAGCACAGATACTTCAAATTTGGACTTACATACAGTACTTGACTTCTCATAATCAGGATAAATGTCACCATTTTCACTCTGAGGAGCCGTCAGTCATTTGTGACTATTAAAACTGTTAATTATGACATTTGTCAGATCTCCTCTGACCCTGAGAATAAACACAGACATCATCACATCGCCGGTCTGGAATGTCAACACACACACACGCACGCACAAACACACACAGTGAAAGTGTGCTCTGGCAGAGGTCTGTAATGTCGCTCTCAGACTCACACAATAGACGTTCTTCCTGTCAGGAAACTCGTCTGAAAAGGCTGAAACTATCAGACCACACGAGAGACCGGAGGAGGCGTTCGAAGGCTTCGCTCCGCTCGGCCAATTTTAGTTTGTCCAAAGTAGGCGAGCACATCCGTCACACACGGAGCCGAGCGCTGCCTTACGACCAAGCATGAGCCAGTGCTGACCGAACCAGAGGCACCACCGCTTAATGGTGGGCTGTGGGCCAAAGGCAGCAGCTACTGTGCTGCACTGTGTCGTGTTGTGTTGTACTGTGTTGTGTTGTGTTGTGTTGTGTTGTGTTGTGTTGTACTGTGTCGTGTTGTGTTGTGTTGTACTGTGTTGTGTTGTGTTGTGTTGTGTTGTGTTGTGTTGTGTTGTGTTGTGTTGTACTGTATTGTGTTGTGTTGTGTTGTGTTGTGTTGTACTGTGTTGTGTGTGTTGTGTTGTGTTGTACTGTGTTGTGTGTGTTGTGTTGTGTTGTACTGTGTTGTGTTGTGTGTGTTGTGTTGTGTTGTGTTGTACTGTGTTGTGTTGTGTTGTGTTGTGTTGTACTGTGTTGTGTGTGTTGTGTGTGTTGTGTTGTGTTGTACTGTGTTGTGTGTGTTGTGTTGTGTTGTACTGTGTTGTTCAGACTCCAAATGGCACAAAGACCCAAAGTTCCCTGAATTGACTGATTTCCTCTGCTCAGATTCTGAAAAATAATGAATAATTAGGGATTTTACATATTTAAGAGCGGTTTCATGTCGCAAAATGACAAAGAAGAATAAAGTTTTTCATCCTTATTAATGTTTAGACAGTTTGATGGACAGTGAAATAAAACCAGCACATTCTGTGCTGAACGTGGATTTTTAAACATTTGAGTAACGTTCACAAACACTAACTCTTCCTGAGCTCATGCCAACAGCGCTGTTCACTACCCTCCGGCAGGCTGCTGACACTGTTGTGTGATTGGCTCCTGTCCCAGGGTTACCTAGGCGATGAGAAGGCGTTCATCGCCACCCAGGGTCCCATGGTGAACACGGTGAATGACTTCTGGCAGATGGCCTGGCAGGAGGAGTCGCCCGTCATCGTCATGATTACCAAACTGAAGGAGAAGAACGAGGTAATCCAACCGGGAGGACAGTGTACACTCACTTACTCGTACTTTACGTACTGCTGGGTACTTTGATCAAGTATAAAACATAATGTTTCATTTTTATGCAACTAAATTTAGATTAATTACAATAAAATACTTTTTACTCGTAGAATGTCACATCAAATGGAAGTACTCAAGTCAATTACAAGTACCTGATAACTGTACTTGGGTGTGATTGTTAAACTGTGAAATGTTCTTGTGTTTGTCCGTAGAAGTGTGTTCTGTATTGGCCGGAAAAACGTGGAATCTACGGGAAGGTTGAGGTGTTGGTGAACAGCGTCAGAGAGTGTGAACACTTCACCGCTCGCAGCCTCACTCTGAAGGTTCGCTCAGCTCCAGTAATCCTCTCATGATGCAGAGAAAACAAACGTCTTTGTGTTCACAGTTTTGTCATATTTGAGAAACTCTGTGTGTGTGTTCGTGTGTGCAGTGCGGGAATCAAACCCGCGTGCTGCAGCATTACTGGTACACGTCATGGCCCGACCACAAAACCCCCGACTCAACGATGCCGCTGCTGCAGCTGATGGCCGACGTCGAGACGGACCGACGGACGGCTGGCGGGACGGGACCGGTTATCGTCCACTGCAGGTACGGAGAGGAAACAGGAAGCAGGCTTTTGTCCCGCTGCTGAGGAATGTTTAGAAATGACTCGGTTACCCACGCTCCTCTGCTTGCAGCGCCGGGATTGGCCGGACAGGCTGCTTTATCGCCACGACGATAGGCTGTCGACAGCTGCAGCTGGAGGGAGTGGTGGATGTTCTGAGCATCACCTGCCAGCTCCGAGCTGACAGGTAACGACGACGACGTTTTTGTTTTTTTTTGATTCAACCAAATACAAACAGCTGTGGTGAGTTTTCTTTAAAATCATCCCTTCTGTCCGTCTGTGCAGAGGAGGTATGATCCAGACGGGTGAGCAGTACGAGTTTGTCCATCATGCCTTGAGCCAGTACGAGGCCCGCCTATCTGCAGAAACCGGCCAATGAGATGCCACCACAGGAGGTGCCGACTTAAACCTGGAAGTGTGCTGACGTATCGAGTCCTAAGCAGGTATGATCTCAGATTTGGGAGTTCTCCGGGATTCAGGAATTGTGGAGGAGGTCTTTGAGTTTGATGGACAACATGGACAACCAATGAGGACTGCTGTGGGTGGAGCCTGTTGAAGGAAAGAAGAAAGGTACATTTCTGAAAATGGAATCTATCTGTTCTTCTGCTCTGCTGTTTCTTCTTCATGTGTTGGTGGCGAGCGGTTCTTCGGAGGACCTGGACAGACGCTGCTTCACTTCTCTTAACCAACTGACTGTTGAATCGTGTCGTTTTTAACTAACTGACTGTCCTATTACCTCTTTTCTGTCATGGAAACATAGAAATAGTTTGATTGAAATTGATGGTACATTATTCAATAACACTGTTGTGTTTATGTGTCTTATAGAATTTTAAAATTATTTTGTAATCTGCTGTTCTTATAAGAAAGGCTATTGGAAAATGACTGTTAGCTGGTTGCAGCTTTGGTTAAGCTAGCAGACCACTGTTGAACCAACCCTTCCAGCGTAGCTCCTTTTGTGACATACGTACTCCATCGTTACTCCATCATGCGGTCGCGTTGTGTTTCCAAACCGAACCTTTTGGAAAAGTCAAAACATTTTCACGGGTCATCCAGGAGCGCCGAGTTCAAAGGTATTTCCACGATCTTACACACTTCTTAACCATTAAAACTAAACTGAATATTTCAGAACACTATCATGTCAAGCAGCCTGAAATATTAGCTTGTTATGTAGCCACCAGAACAGACGCGTTTAGCAAACGCATTCATTTTTAAAGATGTACGCTAATGCTAATTTTGCAGGTGTGTGCTATTCTGTTAAAGCAGATGATGTGGAGGAGGTGAGCCAATGCTACGGTTAGCTGCCCAACAAACCGACACTTCATGTGTAAACTAGAGTAAACAAGTTCAACGTTTTGATTTTATGTTTGACAAAGCAAAGCTAACTTCACAGCGACTTCGCCGCTCGGCTCATTTTCACTGGACATGTTTTGTCCTCAGCTCAGTAACTTACGGAGTGCTAAAGTCACAAATGGGGCTACATCCAGCCATAGGCCACATGCTAAAAGCTAACAAACCAATGCAATGACAAATAAGCTCCTGCCAAGCTAGTTCTTCTAACACAGCAATCTCATAGAGGCTAATTCTAGCTTTAGAAGTTTGGTGTTACTCCATATGCTTTAATGTCAGTAAATTGCAGCTAACTTACTGTATGAGCTCATGCTATTATTAATGTGCTATGCTAATGCAATATTTTGTTAAACCAATAAAATCTAGTATTCCACTGCTTCTAAAATAATACCAATTTGTTAGTTCTAACAGTACATCTCCCATGAGACAGAAAAAGTCAAAGAATTCTGGAAGCTGTAGTTTGTGGATGCTAACAGAATAACTGTTTTATCTTTGTGAAGTGATGGCAGTAAGAGAGACCTAGTTATTTTACATGGACACAGTGATTCATCGTTGTGTAGAAACTTTAAGAAAGACCACTGAATAAAATCTATGAAACACATTGAAGGAAGAGATGGAGGCTAATGGAACAAGCTAGCTCAGACATGACATGACGCTTTGGCCAATCACTCTCAGTTTAAACATTTGATCCATTCTTAAAGTTAATACTGTTGACGTTTTAATCAGAGTTTGTATTTTGTGATGCTGTGCTGTAACAGTTCAAATGGACACAAGCTGCGTCTAGCTTGACCTGCAGTCGTCCTCACAAGGCTTCTTCCGTGCTTGCTAATGCTAGCTTATTTCAGAGCTGGGTCTCTGAATTCTCTGAAGTCGTCTTCTCTGCAGGTAAAAGCCAAAACGATCCTTCCTCCTGTGCATGTTTAGATGATTTGATGTCAGTATGTTTGTGAGGGACAGATACGGGGACAGCGGGGGATGGAGGTGCTCGACAGTCAAATAAGATTTAACCCATTTTTAATCGTGGAAAACAAAAATGATAGAAAGTCTGTGTGGTGGTCAAGGAAGAGTCAGCGTACGGGAAACGCTGCCTTCTGTGCTGCTGGTCTCACAGTTTATGCTCTCGTCTCTTGCATTGACAATTCCCCTGATGTGTGACGTGTTGCTTTATACCAAAAATGTGAAATAATTTGTCCCACTGGTGCAGTCATCACATTGATGTGCTGGTGTGAGTTATGTTAATGAGTGCATGCGTTATTCTGGTGTATCAAAGTAATAATAACTTTATTTTTATACTGTTTTTACATGTTTTTGATGTGTTTAGCAGCTGTCAGCCATTTGCCAACTCATATGAAATCTAACTATTTGAGGCACAAACCTCATATCTAACCCTTCAACGTAACGGGAGCTGGACAGAACGAAAGATGTACTTTTTCTTTAAAGCGGACCCAGACCCCTGTTTAAATCTCACTATCTTAATAAATGAACATTATACACTGAGAGCCAAATGTTTTTCTTCAGAGAAGTTTTCATTTTCTTTATGTTGACACTGCGGTGAAAAAGACTCTGAGTGCAAGTAACCAAGAAGAAGGTGAAGATCAGTTTTCATATGTACGATATAAATAAGTACTTCAGACTAAAATGTGAAACGAAGGTTAAAACACTGCGCTGGTTTTGTTAGTTCCTTGAGTGTTTACAGATCTGAGGTTTCTACAGTGAAGCCGGTGACACACACATCCAGTGTGCTCAGTGTGAGCGGGGTCACGTTGTACAGTTCGTGTTAAAGTGCTATTAAACTAATGTGGGCAGTTGCTGCTAAAACTGGGAACGTTGGGACCGGACCATTAATGGACAATCAACAGAGAAACTCTGAGGCCTCTTCTTTTTCTATGTACTAAATCATTTTATATTCACTCCTTTTCTTGTAATACAATCAAGAGACTCTGGACCTGTGTCTCTTTGTCTACATATCCAACATGCCTCCTGGGACCATCATCAACCCAGTCTTCACTTCAGTCAGTTCAGTGATTGGATCTAAACTGGTTCAGGTCTGTCATGTGACGGTGTGTTGGTGGTGATGTTCCCTGTTTGAACTGTCCGAAGTGACAGTGAGTTGAACTCAGCCTCCAGACAACAACACACACTGCCTCTGACGTAGTATTGTGTATGTACAGTGGGCGGTGCTTCATGTCCTGTACTTTACTGTTGTTGACTGTTGATGGAGCTTAAAGGGACGCTGGACAAGTTTCAGCTCAGACAGGTGTCATAAAGACTTCACACTGTCTACCAAACAAAAATCTGTATTCACTTAAATTGAAAGCATTTTAGCCCTTATGTCAGTGGTTACCAATGATTACCAATGTAGGAACTGAGCTTTGTATATTACTATTAATTAAAACATTCGGTGTTTTATTTCACATTAATATTTCCTGCACATAATGATGAATAAATAACAAATACTGTTTTAATTCAGATTCACCATTCCTGCTGTGGTGCAGTAGCAGCATCAAAATAATGCTTCAAAAATGCGACAGAAGGTCCTGATGAGGAGGAGAGAGATGATGGGTAGCATCATCGATACTAAATGTGCCAGTGAACTTAAACTATGAACTCTCATGTAAATGCTAACATTAGAGTCTGATACATTATCACCTGTACTGTTTAGTTAACAAGCAGACAGTGTTGGTTAGATGAATAAATGCTGTTGTTAGCAGCAAACAGACTTCACCTAAACACTCATTTTAGTTCTAATCCAGAATAATGAGCAGTGATGGTTTTAGCGATATGAACAAGATCATTGACTGTTTAACTGTGTGTAGAATTAAAACTGTTATGATGAGCGAAACTGTGACGTTAAAATACAAAATGTTAGCGTCCCTTTAAACCTCTGTCTTGTGGGCATTACAGCTCAGTCCGAGTACATCTGATGCTAATTAGTGTAAATACGAATCGTGGTTTTTAGCTATATTACTGATCAACTTGAATGTTGTAATAGTCCGGAACATTAGCCACTGAATAGTGCTGTAATCTCGTTATCAACTCTGTATACATATATACTGTTACCTGTAATCTGTACATAAACACT
Organism: Chaetodon trifasciatus; assembly: GCA_037975065.1. NCBI lineage: Eukaryota > Metazoa > Chordata > Actinopteri > Chaetodontiformes > Chaetodontidae > Chaetodon > Chaetodon trifasciatus. The sequence goes on along the minus strand of JBBMOE010000105.1, from coordinate 428,193 downwards.
GGACATAAAACCTGACTTGTGTGGTCTTGACTGACTGACTCATCACTTCTTCAGAGAAGTGTTGCCAGGCGCAAAAAACAAATTATACAAAGACTGAAGAATGACTGTATTTCAGGGTAAATCTGATAATAAATATCGTTCGATCGTTCGGTGTCGATCGTTCAGTGTTGTGGATTGTTTGATGTCGAGGATCATTCGGTGTTGATCGTTCAGTGTTGAATGTTCAGTGTCGAGGATCATTCGGTGTCGATCGTTCAATGTCATGGATCGCTTGGTCGTTGATCATGCGGTGTCGTGGATGTTCGGGATAATTCTGAGGATCCATTTAGAACAACTTCAGTCACGATCAGGATCGTTGACGGTGGTGTTGACTTCATGTATGGAGCTCAAAGGTTTGTTCCTAGAAATGAGAGAGAGAGAGACAGAGAGGAGGAGAGCAGGAAGGAAGGAAGGAAAGAGGCGTGGACGACTAAAAGCAGCTCCAGCTGAAACAAAAGCAGTTTGACCTTTAACTTTTAATGCAGGTTTCTGTTTAAACTCTTCATTTATTTGTTATTTTCAAAGAAGTCTTTTCTCAGACAGGACTGTGATTTACAGTTACATAGAAAATGGAGACTTTTCTAATTGCTGCACTTCTACTGAATGAAATCAAAAGTCTCAGGTAATAAAGTACTCGTGAGTGAACTCTCACTTTAAAAGGCACCAAATCAGTTATTTATAGGAAACATACTTGAACTTTAAAAGGAGAATATGGACCCATAAAATAAAGCATTGCTTAAGATTCTCAATTGATTTTGGATCAATTGATTTTAAATGAGGCAGTCTTTTATCAGGAAGCCTTTTGGAAATGATTCACAAATTACAGACCTCATAAAGCGTCACTGTTATGATTCTCAGTTGGATCATGTCACATCACACAGTCATTTGGTTTAGCCTGCACTGCTAATTAATACAACTACTTAATTATTAGCAGCACGACAACCATAATAAGTCAGACACCAAAGCAAACAAAGGATTTATAGTGGAGCCAGAACTAAATTTACACCCTCACTGATGGAGCCACATTACAAAAAGACTTAAAAGTCCACAGTGATCCCGTCTCAGTGGGAATCAGTCAAACATCGTCTCTATTTATAACGTCTACCTCTGCTGGTAGAGCTGCTAAGGTGTGCTGCTATTGTACTTTCAGGCCTATTTATAGCCTCCATCCAGGCAGAGGTTGTAGTCGTGCCTTTGCAGTGACTCACAGAGCTGTTGGCTTGATTGAGGAAGTCCGTTAGTGACTCCCAACCTCGACACTATAGAGTCTGACCGACAGACAGACAGGAAGAGAGACAGACAGCTGGTGAGACAGGGAGGCCGTCCAGAGAAAAGTGAGGGACGATTGAGTTTGAAGTCTGAGAGGATTGAGCTGAGGATGGACACGAAACAGAGACGAGACGACGGACGAAAGACATGAAAATTGTTTGTTTCTGTCTTTCTAAAAGAGGAAAAGGACGTAGAACTCATTGTTTTCCAGCTGTTTTATGTTCCAGAAGGACTTGTTCCCCAGTGAAGATAAAACAGAGGGACGTTTTCTGGAATCGGCCTTGAATCGTGAACATAAAGTCATCTTCTACCTCAGCCTCAGGATTATGGTGGTGGTCGCTCTGCGTGAGGGTCTGAAGGAGGATCAAAATGCTGAAATGTAAAATTCAGAGTTATCTCTGCTGCCTGTGCTTCACCTCGCTGCTGCTACTGCCGGTGAGCCTGCCGCCGTTTCTTCACTTCATACTTTTATGATGCATGTCAGAAAAAATAACAAGTTTCAATTTCAGTTTCAGCATCGAGTTTATAACGTCTGAAAATGTGTGATCTAACAGCTCGTAAGATTCAAAACAGAGGTCTTCATGCTCCTGGGCTCAGGGGAAATGAGTTAAAATAAAAGCCAGTCTTTCATTGTCATATTTTAACAATGATGAACAGCGTAGAAAAATCTTTCTTGCATTTGTGTCACTGATCATGAAAGTATGTTGATATGAAAACAAAGCAGCAGCTTTAATTCCACTGCAGCTCGTCTTCTACGTCACAGTTGTCTAAAATAATTCACATCCTCATGAAATCTTAACATGTAATATGCAATTATATACCATTATAATTATGGTGTTAAAAACAGTATTTTCAAATTCACTATCAAACCTTGAAATTCAGGAGAGACTGGAAACTGGAAATGCAATCAGCTGAGAAAAACAGACTGTTACTGATGAAGAGATGCTTCTGTCACTTGTTCTCATGACATCAGGAAACACAGAAACTCCTTCGTCTTTTTTGGGTGATGATAAAGATCCAGATGTTCCATAAACTCACAAGCAGCACGACAGGATGTGTGCGAGCTTGAAACATGATCGTGTTTAATTACACATGCAGACAGAAATAATCCAACGTCTGGACTTTCTTCTTCTGTCCTTTTTTGAAGAAACGGCTACTTTAACAGAGCGAATGTGAAGTCATGGTGTGTTGTGGACATTAAATATGGGGGGTGGGGGGGTTACATTCAAAGATCCTCTGCTTGAACTGAATCAGGGATGCTGTTGCAATTCTAAGTGCGTGTCTTAATCATTCGGCCGTCCTGAATCTGTCCTGTCAAAGGACACTTTGTCCTCTCAGTCAGTGAGTCAGTTTTTCTGCTAATTAAAGTGCGTTCGTGCAGAATTTCAAAGGTTTGGACTTTGGTGACTCCTAGTGTTAGTAGGAAAAAAGACACTGTCCCTATCTTATCTTATCTTATATATATTTTCATTATCACTGAACCCAATGACCACATAATGTGAAGCAGGTGGTCGTACCTCCAAACTGCAGCTTTAACCAACTTTTAGCCACTTTAAACTTGTAGTTTTCGTTTCTGGACCTACAAGAACAAACAAAGCTACTTTGTATGAAACTTGGCTTATTTTGCAAGAGCGGAAGCTAACAAGGGCTACTTTTGTGCTACTGTGCTAAAACCTGAGCTAATTAGCAGTTTTTAAATTAAAGCATCATAGCTGGCAATAATTTCTGAGGCGAAACGCAAATTCAGTAAAATTACATAAACTCTTATCATATCTGACGAATTTATTATTTAACAAGATAATCAGCTCGTCATTGTGGGACAAGAGTTCTGAATATCAGGACAAACTGGGCTGAAAGGACAGAAGCTAACAATTGCTAACTGAACACTACATTACAACAACATTAGCTAACATAAGCTAGCTGTACGCTACATTACAACAACATTAGCCAACATAAGATAGCTGTACGCTATATTACAACAACATTAGCTAACATAAGCTAGCTGTACGCTACATTACAACATTAGCTAACATAAGATAGCTGCACGCTACATTACAACAATATTAGCTAACATAAACTAACTGTACATTACATTACAACAACATTAGCCAACATAAGCTAGCTGTATGCTACATTACAACATTAGCAAATGCAAGCTAGCTGTACGTAGGCTACCTGCTACACAAAGCTAACACAAGCTAACGGTGCACTGTTTGATTTACTGTACATGTTGTTTCTTGTTAGCTCACATGCTAACGACTGGTCCATCCTGTTGTCAGATGGATTTTGTTGACAGCAGAATTAGGACTTAGCTAAAGTAGTTGTTCGTCAACAAATAGCTCCAATACTAACTGCTGCTAAAACCACATTTTCTCTTTTTTACATTTTTTTTTACAACTGGTAAAAACAAAGATTTGCCTTCTGCCTGTCCATCCATCTATCTGTCCGTCTGTCCTCCCTGCAGTATTGTTTGTTTCTGAACCTCTTGAACTTCATTATCTGGGACAAATAATTCTATTTCCTGTTCTGCTCTCCAGTATAAAAGGTTGTGGAATTCAGAACAACATCGCCAACAATACTGTCACACTCAAGGTCAAAGTTCAGCTGAACCAAAAAACTGACAAACGGTCACAGCTCTTGAAATAGCTGCAGCTGATTAACTGCCATGACAGTCCATTTCATACTCTCTTCAACACAAAAGATTTGTTGTTTCTGGTTTTACAGATTTTTTACTGTGACGAGCAGAAAACGTTCGTCAGTTCCTCCAGTGAGGATGAATCAAACCTGCTTCCATTCAGATCCTTTAACTATGAATAATATTCATCCACAAACAGCAGATAGAAAAACAGTGACAGGGACACTTTACTGCAAAAGAGTTTTTGGTGATGGTCAGAACTCACTCAGTTCTTCATCGCACTGATGTCTCGTCTTGTCTCCTCGTCAGGATCTGAGCAGTGGGGCTCCTGCAGAAGGTCCGTCCTTCCCGTGCAGCGTCTCTGTGTCTGAACCAGTTTCTGGTCTGTACTCTGTGTCGTTGACGGTCGTCACACCTGGACGGGACTGCTCCTTCACGCTGACGTCTCCGGACGCCGGAGGAGACGGCCCTGAGTGCAGGAGAAGAAGAGGAGGAGGCGAGGGTATAGAGGCGAATGAGATCGGAGGAGGAGGAGAGGAGGAGGTGAAGGTGGAGGTAGGAACTGACTACCTGGGAAGCAACCAGCTGGGAGTGGAGGATGGAGGGAATGTGGAGGGAGGAGGTGTTTTCACCTGCGTGCTGGATCACCTGGAGCCTGGAACCACCTACCAGGTGCAGGTTCAGTCCCAGAGCGACAAGGAGATGGCGAACATCACCCTGCAGACCAGTAAGTCCTCATCCGGTCCAGACTCACCGCACTGCTCCTTCCTGAGCCTTCATCACGGTCTTCACTCAGATCCAAGACAGAAAGCTGCTCTGAAACAGCCAGAACGACAGAAAGTCGACACATTAACATCCAATAATCTGTTTGATTTGTTGTCAGGAGACATTTTGACGGGAGTGAAAACGAGGCTCAGGTGTGACTGATAGCATTATTGATGGCTGTGTTCCATTAATAATGTTGTGAGTTCCAGCAGCGCGTCAAAGAACCAGCAGACACTCATTAGTTTCATGAGCTGTACGTTCATTTCATGTTGAATGGTTCATTCCACCTGTTTGATGCTCAAAGTCACTGAGCAGCAGATCTCAGGTCAGAGTTCGGCCTTGGTTGTGGAGCCACGCTCACCTGTACCTACAGCAGAGCGTTACCTGCTGGAGACCTCTGAGGTGAACCAGCTCTCACAGCCCGTCAATGATTTTCAGGCAAATATTCTTTTGTGTTCTGATCTTTGTTTCCATCTCCTCTGAACTGTCTTTGAAGTGAAGGGACACGACATGACCTCCGTGTGTGTGTGTGTGTGTGTGTGTGTGTGTGTGTGTGTGTGTGTGTGTCTCAGAGTTAATGTCATGTAGCTTCCTCTCTGTAGCTCTGTGATTAGCTACAGGAACCACAGCCCTGCTGAGAGAGAGTGATAGAGCAGTAAAAGTACATGTACTCTGTGTGTGTGTGTGTGTGTGTGTGTGTGTGTGTGTGTGTGTGTGTGTGTTGTGTCTCCATGCTGGCAGGCCTCCAGAACAGAAGTTGGACCCCCAGTGTGTATTTCCATCGTGGGCAGAGCTCAGGGTTCAGCCATTTCCTGCCTCCATTGTTTCTTTGTTCTGTGGGAAGCACTGGGAAAGGGTGTGTGTGTGTGTGTGTGTGTGTGTGTGTGTGTGTGTGTGTGTGTGTGGAGGAAACCGGGTGTGACTGCGCCCAGTCGAGTCCTGACAGTAACCTTCTCAGTGATGCAAACACTTGTACTGTTGTTTGTGGTTTCTTATCTTTGGAGGCGCTCTGACTTTTATCTGCTGACCTTTCGTGGTCACATGACCGTGGCACGTTTGTTTTTACCTGTTTGAGCAGTTCCTGTCAGCAGCGTCCTGAAAGTGTGTGTGTGTGTGTGTGTGTGTGTGTGTGTTTCAACTGATGAATGCCCTCTGTTTTAGCTCTGCTTTTGGTCTCCACTAGCTCCCGAGGGAAACATCTGGCTCTATAGTTGCTAAACACTGTGAAGTACTTTTACTTCAGTGAAGGATGTGAGTACTTCATCCACCTCTGGCCTAACACATGACGGAGCAGCTGACGGATGCACAAACATCAGGACTGAAAGTGGCCGCAGACTCTCGTGTTGGGGTCAGGGTGGCACTTGGGTGGAGATGTCGCAGCCTGATAATATTGTTCGACCTCGGTTTGAAGCACCGGTGGCACAAACACGCACAGAGGCATTGTGGGAAAACAGACCAGGAAGCGGGGAGCTCTCCGACAGGCCGACGACTTGAAGAGAAGCAGGGGAGTGGGAATGTTTGTTAGTGCGTGTTTGTTAGTGCGTGTGTGTGTGTGTTAGTGCGTGTGTGTGTGTGTGTGTGTGTGTGTGTGTGTGTGTGTGTGTGTGTG